>VNJS01009278.1:0-25178 GCA_008042575.1 Drosophila watanabei | reverse complement strand
AAAGAGACCACCAGAGTGTGACAGTGGTTATGTCAAGGACTGTCATTGAATTTTTTCCTGTCTGTGAAAATTGGTGGCTTCAGCACGAACTGGGACTCGCTCCGCTACTTTTTTTCGTCTATTAACAATCCTATTAATCTTCAAAATGTCTGATAATCCTGCCGTTGGGACAAAAAGTGACGCCTCGCCGATATATATATATATACAGACTGCTTATCCCCTCGTCCTCGTCCTCCCCCGCACACATGACACATGAGTTGTCAATGCAATATAATAAATACGATTTTTGACTTTGTTAAAGCGCTGCCAAGGCGTGTCGTTGTCCCAGATGTCTCTCATCCCCATCTTATCAGGAGTGGAGCTGCTCCTCTTCCCCATCTTCTGTAGTGTCCCGAAGGAGCAGGGGGAGTGCGCATTAGGCCGCAGGCGGGGCTCTCTCTCTGGGTTTGCGTCTGGCCCAGGGCCGCATACAATAAAGGATAATATGCATAAAATGCTCAAGTTTATACGCACCAGTTAAAATGTCATTTCGAGCTTATGTGTGCGAGAGGAGAAAATTGAAAGGAAGGAAAAAAAAGAAGAGAAACGATAAACGATATTAAGAGGGCTGAGAGTGTGACAGGGGAATGGCGAATAGGTTATGTTCTTTTGGCCAGGAATTTACCACAAACAGGAAATTGTTGTAAGCTTATGAAATCCTCGACTTGAAGTTGAGTTAAAACTTAAAAGAGACTGTCTTTAAGCTTTAAGAAATAGTTTTAATATAGTTTTCCCTTAGTTAATATACCCATCTAAGAGAAAAGTGCACAACATAGAGACAAGGAAACCACGAGAAGAGCCCAGATGAGCATGTGACAGGCAAACAATGTTGCCTTTATTGATGTGCGTCTCGCAAGGAGAACGAGAGCCAAGTATATAGTATATATAGTATAAAGTGTGGAGAGGGAACATAATGTGGTTTCCGAGACATGCAATATAAAATGGATTACCGAAGGAGGACCAAGAATGCGGCGACCGGGACCTTAGCTAGCTTGGTCCATCATTATTATGCTGTATCTCTGCCCCGATTTCCTGCTGCAATTTCCGTTTAATTATCAACTGCTGTCAACAATAATCCCGCCAAGACAAAGACACACACAGCAGAGACCATAGAGGGGAGGAAAAAATCTAAAATCCACATTCCATAAGCAAAGCCATGAGCCAGAGTTGACCTGAGTTAACATCTACTTAAAGCAGACACCGCCAGACGGAGGACTCTTTGTCCGATGCCAAGCGAAACGACCCCATTAGGTGATAGACAAAATCGTAATCCCAAAGCAAATCAGTTGCCCTGCCTGGCTCTCTGTGTAGCTGCAGTGCAAAAGGCCCGAGCTGACAGCCATAAAAAGCAGAACGGCACAGACGACGGCAGATAGCCAGAAATGGAGTTTTGGTGGAACCGGAGAACTGGCGAACCGGCGAACGAACGAGGGCGGATGGTCAGCCGGCGACTTTCCGCCACACGTGCTGGAAAAGCGGGTAATGGGGGACTCGAGAGTTCTGCAACTGTCGAATGCAAAACAGCCAGGGATTTCCGAAAAACTGAAGAGGAGCAAGTGCACTTCGAGAAATACGTACTTACAAAATGATATTCAAATGTATTTTAAGATTAAGTTATATTCTGATATATATAATTGAAGATTTCTTTGAGGTTCTAATAAATATTTGTCTTTAAAAGATACTCATTTTCTTTCTGTGCAGCTTGTCATAAGTTCCAAGAGGCCCAAGAGCCAAAAGGCCCAGCAAAAGCTCGGGCCAAAACTGGCCAAAGCGACGACAGTTCCGCCCCGCGTCGCGAATAGTTTTCCCATATTTATGGAGCGCAGGAAGGCGGCCGGGCTGGCCAACTCTCTGGCCGGACCATATTGGGCATCATTAAGCTGCTTTGAGGGCGTCAAATGAGCACTTTGTCGATTCGACTGGCTGCTGTCGTAGATCGTTGACCCCAGAGCCAGGCCCCAGAGTCAGATGCAATTGCCAGCCAAGTGACCTTGATAGCCCCCAGCATATAGTCGTATGTGTGTCTAAAGCTTTCAGCTGCAGATACAGATACAGATACATTTACAGATACAAATACAGCTACGTATCTGTAGCTAGAAACGGAGACGGTTAGGGAGATCTGTACTGAGAGATACCGAATCTGATGGTGACTTGTATTTTACACAAATTGACATCTGAAATGGCAGATTCATTTGGCGTGGTTGTGTAATGCGGAAGTGCGTGTCTCTGGCTCAACAGGCAATCTGCACACATGTATCTCTAGCTGTAGCTGTAGCTGTAAATGTATCTGTATCTGAATGGGAATCTCCCCTCCTCTCTCGCTCTCGTACGTATCCGTATCTGCTTTGTCCATTTGCGGACGATTCGCTTTTGCTCATCAATGCACAATTATTTATTTATACAGCATGTCTAACAGCCGTCTGTCTGTTGCTCTGTCCTGTGTCTGCCGATGCTGCTGCTGCTGCTGCTGCTGCTGCTGCTGATGCTGCTGGATGTTGTTGCATGTTGCCAGGGACAGAAACCCCCGGGCTGGGGCAACAACGCCCACATCGATGTTCCGACACCTCTGCAGTTTTGTGGGCCCCACCTCTGCTCGGTTTTGATCTACCGAGCGGATCCCCCATTAAATTAAACTTGTACGGGAATCGTTGCTGTTTGCGGAGCTGTTGCTCTTTCGGCCTTTTCACATTTCATTGCCATTGCCCCGGCATTTGGCTCTTGCCAATCAGTAATTCCGCTTTTGTTTCTGCAGCTCCTTTTGTGTTCCGATTTGAGCTATTTCCGCTGCTGACAGCAGCAGCAGCCACATCAGCACCACCATGCCCCATGCACACACACACACAGAACATACCCCCACATACCAGCACACCCAAACACACACACACTGCGTTGATATCTTAAATGACACTCGCCGCCAAATAAAGATTGACGTCAAATTCATTATCGCCCTCAACAAGGGACTGCGGTTCGGAGGGGTGGGGACCCCGTGAGGGGTCTTTCGGTTCGGATGTGTCAAGTGCAGGCGCAGATAGAGACCCAGATAGGCCACCATATTCGGTGTCATAAAATTTGCCATTTGTGTGTGAAAATTTCAAAAGCAAACATTTTGTACTACACTCTCGTCGCACAAATAATTGTTATCGATTTTTAATTGAAGTCAGCGCTGGGACCAAGGAGAATGTGCAATTAAAAAAGGCAAATAACGATATTTAAATATGCAGTGTGCAGGCTTAAATATTTGATTCAGAGACGTTTTTGTTCAGTTTTAATTGCTTTCGAGAGAGTTCGTGTGGGATCTTAAAGAGATTAAGCTGAGCGAAGCGGAAATAAATAACAAGTTTGTTCGGAGATAGGAAAGTATACTTCGTAGACTTGCGTCATAATGTTATATTGAAACTGATATTTAATGTGTGATTTTGTACTTTAAATAAATATTTTAAGTACATATTGTGATTATATTTTTATTGATATTAGAAGTATTATGATTAAATCTAAATTTAATTGAATTTAATACCAAATTGTTTAGCTTTTCCTTCTACTTTTTGTTAGAAACATAAACTGATAGTGATTATTATTGGTTTTTGGACAATAAATTGCTCAATTTACTAAATTCCATGCAGCTTTTAGTGGAAAAGTGCTGGCCCAAAAATGGTCATGTGCCTCATGCATACGAAAAGCAACAACAATCGCTCCATATACGAAGCTCTCGTCGCTCTCGTCGTCCAAGGGGGACACATGGTGCTCTGGTGCTATTTTTAATTCAATTAAATGTCATTTGCGCCACTCAACTTTAAATTTTAACTGCAGCATAATTTCGACGGGGCGACAGGCAGGCAGGCGGCAGGCAAACCGGCAACAAAAGGGAAGCTACGCTGCGATGCGTTGCAAGTACGAATCCGAGAGCTGTGCTCTGATGTTGCATGTGCGGCACGCGTGGGCAGGATGTGCAGGATGCAGCAGAGACAACAACGATGCACGACGCCAACGCGAGAACTGCCAAAAGGACAGGACCCGCTCCAAGGGAGGCTGAGATGGAAGTGGCAAGGGGAATGGGGAATGGGATGCAGGGCACCTTCGAATGGGGCAACGACAAGCAGGCAGAAAAAGCGACACACACCGACAAGCCAGCGGAGAGGCAGTTAATCTGGCGATAATGACGGCACATAAACAGCAACGATGACGATGATGATGATGATGATGGGGAAGCGGAGCCAAAAAATACAAACAATATACCGTACAGAGAGGAAAATATAAGCAACTTTAAACAGGTCTTAAAGGAAGGTAAAGTAATAACATTGCTGTATATTTATACAAGACTTTCTTCCTGTGTAAGTAAATAGTAAATAAATTATAACTGGGTTGCTCTATACATGTGTCTCTGTGTGGGAAGTTCCTCTTTTCTTGCCTTGCCTTGCCTTGCCTGTTCACCTTCGAAGCCAAATTGAACGTAATGCGCGACACTTTCCGAGAGACGAAGCGAAGCATGCACTTTTCGCCTAATTTCCCAGGCGTTTTTCCCAGCTGACGTCGCTTTCACTTCGTCGCAAATTAAAATGTAATCAATTTGGCCCCAGAGAGCGAGGGAAATGCCTCGCAATGCCTGGCAAGTGACATAATTCCAGCAGATATTAAACACTTTGTCATTTATGTGTCAAAATCATGTCAGCGTGAAAAGGCAAAGACAGCAAGCTAGAACGGAGCCAACGAAATTGTCAAGTGTAATAGAAATCAAGTGAGTGAACAGACTGAGCCACTGACAAACTGACAAACTGCCACATGGACACAGCACAGGCTGACACGCACAGGGGGAAAAACTACGGAAAAACTACACTCCCGATTCTGTAAAGCTGCTGCAAAGAAGAAGCAGCTTGGGAGTCCGTTTAAGTGGCATCCTCGCGGCCTAATGCCTGGCGACATATTTGGGGCGTGGCTTACGCAGCCCTGCTGCACAACAGTACGTTGTACGTAGTACATTGCCACACAGTGCAGCAGTGGCACCTGTCAGGATGCCAGCAGCAACGCCGTGGCAACTTGACGTCGCTCTGACAACAAAGCGGGGCAAATCCCCGAGATGTGCAAGTAAGAAGCGTCTAGGGAGTTCGCTCCACTTTTCCAGGTGGCACAGTTTCCGCACACACGCACACATAGAGAGGCAAGGCATTGACCAACTTACCCTAATTGAATCCAAGCTCTTATCGCTAGCCAAAGTTTCTAAACAATATCTTATCATGCGATTTGTTTTGCCTCACTATCGGGGTAAACATAGCTGGCCGGTTCTAATATCAATTAATTAAAAGCGAAAGTGCTTGACAACGACAGAAATAAGCCAGCCTTGGAAAGCCCCCAACGAAATGCATACTTTCGTCCATTGGCATTAAATATTGAAGGGCAGCAGCCGAAAAGTCTCTCAAACATTTATGGCAATTTCTGCTAGCTCATTTCGAATGCAACCAAAAAATTGACGCAACCGAGCCGCATTAGGTAATGGGTAACACTCGAAGGAAGTCACGCATCCACCGCAGCGGAATATTCATTTAATCAAGTGGCCCAAGAAGCATACTCCCTTTTCCACGTCACGTCAAATGGGGATTTTTATGAAGCAGCCCAGATCATCTTCTCTGTCTCTCTGTATGTGCTTTGTGGGTGACACTCGGGGGGCTGTGGCTCGTAAAACCGGGCTGAGCGCCTTTTAATCGCCACTGTGTTAACGTGCAACGTTGCGTATGCGCAATTTTCTGCCATTTTTATTGCTGATGAACATCGACGGCGTACAGCAGCAACACCCTGGCACATACACGTATTCAATGTCAATCATCATTTGCAGCAATTTATTATTATAATAATAAATGTTTTTGGGGCTGAATTACTTCTCCTCCTCCTCCTTTGTGGAATTTTTTTTGCTTTTCTTAAGGCCCGTGTGTCTCTTCTCTGTCTTGGCAACGAAAATTGTGTTTTCTTTCAAGTAGTTAACATGGAAAACGTTGAACAAATCGCATTAATTGCTGTTGTTGCAGTGCGGGGCGTACTTAAGTGGGTGAAACGAGGGGGACGGAGGCCTTAATGCGGGACAACTTTGGTTGAAGCGCCCGCATGAGCATATATGTGTGTGTGTGAGTATGTGCTTTTTAAGTACCGCTATGACAGGCAGTAAAAACAACTTAACTTGGCTTGCCAAGCCAAGCCAAAGCAAACCGAAAAGCCCAGCACAGAGTACCCAGTTCCCAGTCTCTAGACCCCGTCCCAAGCCAGGCATTGTTGAGCTGTTAATGAAAAGTCAACTTGATTTCATGCCAGACCATCCAGCAGCAGCAGTCCAAAAGCTGAAGCTGAAGCCGTAGCCTTGGCAAAGCCTCTGCTCTGCTCTGCTCCTTTGGTCCTTCGCCAGTGTCGCATGCAAAGCCAATGTGCAACAAGATGGCAAGAAAAGAGGCTGAGGCTGAGGCTGAAAAAACTTTCACTTTATCATTAAGCCTGACGGCTGAACTTTTTTGAGTGGCTGCGCCAGCCAGCGTGTGTGGCCAGTTTTGCCAGGCACCAGGCACAAGGCACAGTACTCCCTATATTGAAACATAAATAGAATTATAAATACTCGGCAGACTTGGTCCTTCTCCTGGCTGTGTATGTGTGTGTGCGAAAAATCAGTTAAAGTTATTGCATGTCGTCGCAGCTCGACATAGACAAATGTTGCTCTTGTCACAAGTGGAGGAGGCAGCAGCAACAGCAGCAGCTACTCCTGGCCCACCCACGTCAACTGGCTGTCTTCATGTGCCTGTTGCCAACTTGACGAAAATTGAATTTCGAAACATGCTGGCTAAAAAGAAAATGTACAAAAAAGAACCAGCTGAAATACAAGAATGGAAAAAAAACACCACACACAACACACACATACACCCAAGGCTGCCAAAATGAAACGAAACAAAACCCTGGCAAATAGAGCAACATTTCAGCGGGAAAAACGGCAACAACAACCATGACAATGACAGCGTAAAGCCGGCAAATGCAACAACAGCAGCTAACAGGAGAAAAAAAGCGGGAAAAACATAGAAAAATATACAAACGCCAGCAAAATGGCGGCTGTTAAAATGCGAAAAACGCGTTGAAAACTGTTTGAACAACAAGGAGCTGCTGATGCTGATGCTGTTGCTGATGCTGCTGCGGCAAAGGAATCGAGCCAGGACATCAGGACATCAGCAACAACAACAACTGTATTTAGTGCCGCCATCATCACATGTGTGTGTGTGTGTGTGTGTGTGTGAGTTGCGCTAAGTGCCTTATTACGCTACACTTCATGCTCTCACGCCCCCAATTCCAGGAAGCTTTCCCTTCACCACCTCCTCCCCCTAGGTTTCTTCGCCCATCTTCATACATCACCTCTTTTCAGGCTCTTTTTATTTTGTTCTTTTTTGAGAAGCAAACATTTTGCCAACTTTTTTTGGTTGCTGCCGCCGCCGCCTGTCAGCATGAAGGAAATGTCTTCGTCACTTTTATTAGGTGAGAACTGTGCGTGAAACTTTGCCATGTGTGTGTGTTGGTACAGTGAAAATTGTTGTAAATGTAACAGGAGAGTAAGCGAAACATACAAGAGTCCTGGCAGGTAATAAAGAAAACTTTCACATCATAAATCCTAATGGAGTCTGATTTTCAAAGGAATTTCAAGAAGGAATTTATTTCAAAAAATTATACTTTAAGTAAAGGAAATAATTTAGAAGTATTTTAATACACATATAATTGTCATAAAATACTACAAAATAAGCATTAATCCGCTAATTTTTGCCTCAAAAATATTAACTCAAACCCCAAAACAACACTCCACATCCATAGCTTGATTGGCCTTCTTTTGAGCCAATTTTAGGCCTCAAATTTTGACCCATTTCAGAGGAAATTAATGTAAATTTATTGTCCATCTATCAGTCAAAGCAGTCAGTCAGTCAGCAGCAAACACCGGCCCTTCCCCCTGTCACTCACTCTTACCTTTAATAACATATATTCCTTTTGCTTTTCGGGCTAATTGTTACGCCTGACGGCATCGCGTGACCAAAAAACTGAACGCTAAACGACAAAGATAAACACAAGAAGAAATAAAACCCACGGAAAGCAAGAAATGAAAACAGACGTAAAACAAAAAAACGAAATACGAAAACCGAAAAACCAAAATCAAATCGCAGGGCGCCAAGAAACTTCCACGCGACGACGTTCAAGTTCATTGCCATTTAGGCCAAAATTGGCGCACGCGGAACTTGTCTTCGGGCCGAAAATACAAAACACAAAAACAACAGAACAGGCAACAGGCAAAAGGAAAAAGAAAACAAGCAAAAACCAAAACTGAAATAATCCAAATACAGGGCTATTTTTGGGAACGCACGTAGCATTCGGTTGGTGAAAATTGAGGCATTAAATTGCAGTCCGATCGTCGGACAAGGGATCCCGGCACGTTTCCCCGGTACAAATCCCCTCCGAAAACCCGTGTGTGCCACAAGGCATTTAACGCATTCGGTTGCAATTAATTTTTGCCTCTTTCTGCTGGTCTCTAGGCGAGTGTGAAAATTTTTGGTTGCCTGCCAACCACGAAATTTTGATCGCTGTCGGGGCGAAAAATCGAAAAAAAATCGGATTCTTTCAAATGAAAATCCCCGCATTCCATGATCAAGTGGTTGCAAATGAGATTTTTATTTGTATTTTTTGTTGGCATGGGAACGCTTATGGCTCTTGGGTAAAACAAGGAAAATGCACTCAAAATGCAGTTGGAATCGCATTTAACACATTTTCCCGGCCCCATTTCCCTTCCCGGGGGAAGGGGTAGGCTATAAGAGCGGTGTTACTTTTGATTTATTTGCATGACAAACGGGTTAATTACAGCATGTTGCGGCAGCAACACCAGCAGCAGCAATAATACCAACAGCAACACCAGCAAGCTAACAAAAACAGGATTTTTTTTGCTGTTTCTGTTTCAGAGGCACACACAATTGTTGCATGCCGGTTTCCCGATGATGCAACAACAAGCTCGGACATTGTGGGCGTTGGTAGCGGCGCCAGTAGGATTCCCTTTAGCAAAAAGTGTGTAAAAAGACGAGGACAGTACATGTTTCGGCAATTGACAAGCTTGTCCCTGGCTGGTAAGCGGAGTTTTGAAGCCCCACCAGGCGGCAGCCAGGAGGTTGCAACGTCATTTATTACAGTCAGCCAGAGGCTCTCTTTGTTATTTGATTGAGCTTGAGGCTGGCATTGAGTGTCCATAATGGAATTTTTATTTATTAAATGCAAGAGTCCCACTCTGTGTGTGTGCGTTGTGTAATTTATCACAGCCTGGCCAGCCAGAAAGGAATTTTCTGCGGGATTTAATGCCATCACAATGGGTGTGAAGCGGATGGGAAAAAAGCTGCGAGCCAGCCAGCACTCTGTGGAGTGTGGCAATGCATAACGCATTAACAAACGGCTTTCAGCTGCATATTGGCTTTTGTGATTAACGCACACACACACAGGCAGTGAGCCAGCAAGGCGACCAGCGGACAAAAACATTGATACCCTTGTTGCCAGGACCAGGACATCGATAGCTGGGCCATTAACCCATGGTGAAAAATAGTGGTGAATTTATATTAACAAGGAATGAACTGAAGACCAAGGATAAAGTGATTTAAAGAGATTAAAAAATATAAAAAATACATTTTAAGCTTAAGAAGTATAACAAGTCTCTGCTTCTGGAAATAAATTACAGAGAAGAAAAAATTAAATTAAATATGAAGGTTGATTTTAGTTTTAAGAACAACATTTTAAGGTCCTTGAGAAGCCTTAAAAATTTTATAAAAGAAAAATTAAGAACGTGGCTGGCAAATCCCTAATGTTAAAAATAAACCAAATACAAGGACAAAGTGAAAAAGTGTTTTTAAAATTTAAAAATAACCTTTTAAAATCATTTATAAGCCTTGAAAGTATTATAAGAAATATAAAGAGAAACTTATCAAGATCCTGCTCCTATAAATAAACTAGTGAGAAGATTAAATAGATTTAAACGTATTTAAAAATTAAAATAACACACTTTCGGGACTCTTAAGCTTTGTTTAAATGTAAAAATAAACTAGAAACAAGGATCAAGTGATTTTAAGGTATTTAAAATTTAGGAGTCAACCTTTAAGAGTTCTGAGGCTTTGCTAAAATCTTATTAAATTTATTAAGTGTGTTAAAATTATTTGTAGCTTCAAATATATTGCAAAAAACCCACCTCAATGGGTTAACTGCCGGCCCGTTTTTTTTTTTCAATATTATTACGTCTGTTAAACGCCACAAATNATTAAAATTATCTAGAGTGTTAAAATTATTTTTGTACCTTAAATATATTCTTATAATCCACCTCAATGGGTTAACTGCTGGCCCTGTTTTTTTCAATATATCTGTTAAACGCCACAAATTGTTTAATGCGTCGGCTTGCACTCTGCTCTGCCCTACAGCCACTCCTCTACAGAGAGCTCTCCGGCGTGCAAACCACCGAACGATTTATGCAAATGCAACCAATGCACTTAGCGCCGTTAAATAAACAAAAGCATTATCAGCACCAGCTCCAGCAGCAGCAGCAGCAGCATTCAGCAGACACAGAAATGCAAGACAATGCATTAAATTCCCTTGCCAACACACATCAAAAATTCACTATGCAACTTATCTAAATGCACTAAATTACACATTAAGCAAGTATCTTAAATCAAGACCTGCACACAGGCACAATCTAAGCGCATAAACAACAAGAACAAACGATGATGCTCAGAGTCTCAGTCCCTACACCCCCCTTAAAATGTAAATTTAACAAGGGAAAGGGAAGGGAAGGGAAGCTGGAAGCTCCGTTCAGGCAAATTGAGTTGGCATGGTCAGGGACTGTGGACTGCGGATTTGTTGTAGACTCAAGAGTTGCCCGATGCCCTAGCTGCTTAATTTGCGTGCGAGCTTATATTTTTTTGTTGCTCGGAGGCAGAGGCACTGGCACTGGCACACTGGCTGCCCTGCATCGATTATGTAAATGCGAGTATTTCCATTAAATGCATTGAATTCCATTACGAACGCATCATCATCATGGAGCATCTTGGAGCAATGTTAACCCGCCAGACTGCCCCCGATTCGCAGAGATCTCCGAGCTCTGGGCGCCCATTGTCTTGCGGTTGCGAATTTATAGCTCAGCGAACTGCCGTTGCCGTTGCCGTTGCCGTTGCCCACAATGAAGTCATTTGCTGTGGAATGTGTTGTGTTTTCGACGGCAAGTGAAAATGCCAGTTGTGTTCGAGAGTTGGGCTCGAGTTACCCCTCCCCCGAATATCGTAAATCGCTTACTGGCCGCGCCGCGTCTGTTTCTCGTAGGTATTTTCATTAGCCAAACACAAATTGAGGCAACACGACAGCAGCACGACACACAAACTGAAAACTGAAAACCGAAACGAAAGAAAAACACTTAACATCGACACGAAAAAAAAGAAGAAAAAAAACAGACGAAGGCTAAGCGGGAGTTGGTAGTACCATGTGGCTTAGCCCCCGTTTTCGGAGAGCGAGAAAAACCAACAGAAACTACTGTTTACACATCTCTGGAGCCGACACGCCACAGATTTTTACCTTGTTCAACCTTTTCCCAATGTTGGCCAATGTCCAAACAGAAGCTCTCCTGGCCTTACGGCTATTTATTGCAGTCGCTGGCATAATTTGCGTACGGCGGGCGCCCGAGCCATAATGAGCGGCGGGCCTTTGTTCTGCCACACACTCTCTGGGGAGGATGTGTGAAAATTTTCATTTTTCCACAGCATCAGCATCAGCAGCAGCTGCAGCAGCCACAAATGTGCATTCGAATGGAGATCTTTTGTTTGCCAGCTGGCTTTCACTGTATTTGGCTACGCATTTCACACGTCGAGTGGTGAAAATCTCTCTCTATCTACCTCTGGCTTTGCCTAAAAACTCACAAAGCTGAAACTGAAAATCAAAGATCGAATACCGAAATCGAGACCCCTGAAAAACCCCTGGAAAACCCTGGAAAATGTCGCAAGATAGTTTAGACTGCGATGGGGAGTGCGAGCGTCCCAACAAGACCCTGGTTCTGACCATCTTCGCCATTGCCGTCATCATGAAGTTGTGCATCATTGTGGTGGAGTTCCTGGATTTTGGAAATTACCTGCAACAAGATGGAAAACAAAAGAATCTCAATTAGTTGGATGTTTCGTTAGACTTCCTTTTTTCTTTTCTTTTATGTGTTAAGGTACGTGTAAACAAAGAAGTGGTAAAGCCGATAGATTGGCATCAAATGGAAGGCACTTTTAAGATTTATGAGAATGCATTTTCCTTCACAGGTCTCGAATTACCTAAGGGCCGAGTTCCTTGTGTCCCTCCTTCGCTTTTGTGTGTGTATTCGATTACAAAAAAGGTCTCCCTTATTAGCCTTTGTCCTCATCAGCATTTGACTTTTCCCATTTCCATTCCCATTTCCCTCCGTAAACAAACAAAGCAGGCAGAGAAAAAAAAACCGCAAGGGTAGAACATAATTTCATTTCGGACTGCTACTCCTGCTGTTTTGGAACAGTGAAAATAATTTGACAACTTACTTAAAAATATGTCACATGAAGAAGGTCAGGGACTTGGTCAGGCAGCCGTAAAAAAAGGGTTGCAAACGAGCCTCAAGTTGCGGCGCTTGCTTTGGGGGAAAATCAAAATGAAAATCCAGAGAGCAGCAACTTTTATTAAAAGCTGTCAGCGCGACAAAACCCCAAAACATATTGCGGCATGGGGTCTCTCCGCCTGCCAAAGTTAAAACGTCATCGTGGCTTCATTACGAATTCTTGGAATGCTTCTCACCTTTCAGCCGCAAAAAAAAGAAAAATAAATAAAAAAGGAGCCCGAAAAAAAGTTTGTTGTTTGCTTGTCCTTTGATCAAGTTCCATGCGAGGAGTCGCAGCACATTTTCACCTGTCTGGCCACCATTACAGGCGCTCTTTGATGTTGCCAAAGCGCAAAAGGACTCGCAGGATAAGCCGCGAAAGAGCGCATCAGGCATGCATAAAGCGATGGCCCAAATTAACTCAATTGACAAACTTGGCTGCCAAGTTTCGGGACACCCGACGAAAGGGTTGCCTAACTCAGTTAGGAGGGAAAAATCGAGGCCAGCCCTGGATATGGATATGGCCACACACAGTCCCCTAATTAGAATCGATTTGGCTCAAGGGAAAGAGATCCCTAGATCCCTTTCCTTGCCTCCTCCGTCAAAAAACAATTAACAATTTGAGGCACTCAATAAAATATTTAAATGCCAAAGTAAAGTGAATCGAGGGAACCCTTTCTTTCTTGCTTTCCTTCTTTTCCCCTTTTTTTGTGTTATTTTTGAAGAGGAAGAAAGGCACCCAGAGCGAAGGCAAACAATGATAAATTACAAATGAAATTGTAAAAAGGCGCAACAGCCAAAAGAAATGAAGAACAAAGCAAGGACCGAGAGAACACGCCGAGCAATTAACGCCGACAGAAAGTGCCACGCCTCCATCGGGCCGGACCGCCTGACATTCCATTTGGCCATGTCGAGACTCAATGATTACTTTCGCCTTTGATTAATTTGAGCTCATCGATATTCCTGCGATGTGCAGCGCGGGGTGGCAACCCTTTTTTCCAACGGCCGCCTGGCCTAATTGCTTGCCTAATTTAATTGCCACGAATGTAATTTGCGCCGGCCAACTGACAACTGTGACAATCGGACGACAGCCCATAAAAGTCAGCGGACTTTCAGCACTTTCTGACCCGACTTTTGGTCCTGCTCGTCCTTTTTTTCTGCTCTTGCTCTCTACCAGGGTTGCAACTCTCTAATCAGTGCATTTGATTAATGGTAACTTAGAGCTACTCTCTGGTTCTACCTTTTTCGGCTGGAGGATAGTCGAGTGTGGAGGGAGGCTGGAGGTGTGTCCAACACCTCAGAGCAAACCACAAAGTCATTTCCGCACTTTTCGGCCAGCATCATTAATTACGAAAACCAATAAAAGTGTTGCCCGACCGACCATTTAGGCCAAAATAAGTTGTCATCATTAGTAACAGTTACAAGTTGGTCAGAAGAATGTCAGGAATATAAAAAAGGAAGTTGGAAAGAGATGCTACAAAGGGAAGTCATGAATATTTGTGAGGAAAATACTCTACAAAAAAATTAGAGATGTTATACCTCTTTTAAAGGTGTCTATAAGTATGCAATAAAGTGTTTAAGGATACTTATTAAATATATATTTTATTGAGTTAAATTTTGTAGCATAGATTTTGACAGCTTTCTTAGGGATCTAAGATAACTTTAAAAATGAAATAAAAAAATGACTTCAAGTCTCAAAACCTTAAATACCTTAATCCCTTAACTGATGTTTACTTTAAGCCTCAACCTCATATACCCTTCACAGGATAACTGAAATGAATAACAGGAAGCTGCCAAAGACAAGGAGCCTGAGCCTGCTACATTTTCCCCGTTTACTTGCAAAACAAATTGCCAGCAATTGATGAATGTCTGGTAATGAGACGCGCGCTCTTCTCAGACATTTTCCCAAATAAAATACGAACCAAAAAAAAAATTAAGCTAAACGCAACTAAAACTCTGTCAAAAGAGTGGAGCAGTCAGAGGGAAAAAGAGCTAGGCGCCAGTCTTTGGCAGAAAGAAAATGGTCTTTTGTACAGGGGCCTATAAATAAATAGGCTTTCCACACACACAGCAATACCAAAACCATTCGGAAAGCAATCTGTGTAAAAGTAACGTAGTCATTAATCATTATCATATAAACATCAATTGGTGTTTAGAGTGTTCCATAGTCGGGACTCGGGTTTTCCGGGGGCTGCATGTCTTGCCCAATGTTATTGATTGGCCATTCGGTTTGCTATCGTTCCTCGTTGCCTGTCTCAAGGAGTGCAGACAGCCGATTCAGCCAAAAAAAAAAACAGGAAAAATCGAAAAAGAAATCGAAATGAAATTTACCGTAAATAAAAACATACCAAAAAATAAAAGGAGAGAGGAGGGCAGGGAGACGAATGTAAGTAGAATGAAAAATTTAATTTATAACTGTAAGACGTTTCTTTACGAAACACCGGAAATAAAATTAAGGTAATGATTATAAATGTTTGGAAAATTAAAGAATTTTTTAACCAAGAATTTTATGTTTTAAATACAAATATAAAGGTTTACATTGTTAGGTGAAATTTTGTAGATTTATTTAAAGGCTTTCTTAAACAAAAGCCCCTTAAATGCTGTAATTTGTAGGAAAACATATGTTTTTTACTAAAAGAAAATTTTATATAAATTCTAAAAACGTTCACAGATAAACCCCTGTAATAGGAAATGCCTCTAGTTCTTCTATTTCTTTCTCTGTACCAACTTCCACTTCCTTCAATTGGCCCCAAAAAAAAAAATGTTTTGGGCAGCAGCAGAGCTATGAGCTTCTTCAAAGGTTTCCTGTTTGGCTCGATTCAATGCATTAAGGCGAAATCATCTTAGCTGAAATCAAATAAAAGCGACAGACAGACACACCGGCAAAAACGAGGGGGACAAACTATGCCAAGACGAAGGAGATATAAATCAACAGAAATAAGACAAATTTTCGGAAGCAACTCGCCCGAGTCTCTGTCAGCTGGCACCTAATCAAAGGAGCCGAGCGGAGACACAAAATTACATGTAATCAATTTGTCATAATAATGTGTGTGTCTGTGTAAGGATGTGTGTCCTTTTGCTGAGTCATTTAGTGACAGTTAACCTTGAACCTCTCCTGGCGAATCCCCGTTTAAATGAGGCGCAAATCTTTAGCACTCCTCCCAGGGCTTTGCCACATTTATCATCTGCCACATCCCATATATGTATATGTGTGTGCCTCATTAATATTTCATATTTATTTCAAGTTTGTACATTTTGTATTCAGAACTCGATAAAGAGAGCCAAGAAATGAACTTATCTCGACTCGAAAGTATAAAAAAAGAAAAATTCCCTTTTACTGCTTTCATCGCTTTTGAAGTGAATGTACATAAAAAAAGTCAAGAATACAAGTGTATATCGGGAAAAGTATTCTGTTTTTTTGTGTTTTTCCAGGCCTCTCCTTTTTATCAGCAACAACAAAATTCCTTTCTGCAGAGCCATCAATCATTATCATTGAGGCCTCCTTCCATCCTGTTTTTGGGTTCTATCTCCGCCTGACTCAGACCTCTATATATACTTACATATATTTAATTTCTTTTCAATTCAACCAGCTTCCTTCTCCCCTCCCCTCCATGATTAGGCCACTTGATAAATTGCCTTTGTTGGGATCAATCCATCGACTAGTCGATATTTTATTTGGCTTATTAATTTCTGTATGCTTGTATACAATATTCGGGTCTGGTGACCGACCGACGACCACAGATTTCAATTACAAAATGTCACGGACAGTCAGTGGGCTTAATAGAATTTCTTCTTTAAAGTGTAGAGTGCTTTCTCTTCTTTATTTTCCTTACATTTTCCGCCTTCACCTCTCTTCCTCTTACCCCCGAAGCATTTTCAATTTGTTTAATGCAATTGGGGGAACTTTCCATCTGAAAAAAAGCGCGTCAATTGATGCACTTAGGCGCTAAGATCCCTTACACAAAAGGTTTTGGGGTAGAGAGGGAAGTAGAACGTGGAGGGGGGTAAACTCGCACAGTGGGGTGTGTAAATTGATTTCATTTTTTGGGCTTGCCATCCCAACTCATCATCAGCAGCAGCAGCAGACAGTGTGAAATATAGCTCAGAAGGCGACGCGCCGGGGTATGAGCTGAGCCCCAGACATTGGGATCAAGGGGTGCCACTGTTCCGGCTGTTTGTTCCTCTCCAAAGTGCATTCCCAGGCCCACAACCCTACCCATTCCCATATCCATATCCATATTCCCATTGCCATTGGAGTGGAGAACGCATTCTTTCGTGATGTTATATGAGCTGAAAACTGTTTCAATGGATGATTAACACATATATATGGATGTATGGGCCTGTTGGGGGTTTTCCTTTATTTTGTATTTATTTTTTGTCGGAGGCCAAAGCGAAACAAAATAAATTCGTTGTTATTGTCGTTTGTGTTTGCTCGAATTGATATGGAGCATATGAGGCATATAGACGACACTCGCACACACAAAGGGTTTGCCTGATTCAACAAGCTCCTCTGATTCACGCCTTATCTGCCCCGCAGGAAGCGTCGACAATCCTCTCGAACTCCTCACCAGCACTTGAACCCTTAACCCATGGCCGCCGGCCAGCATTGAATGCTTCGACACGCCCCTATCATCGCACCAAACATCAAAACACATCGAAACTATACACACGGAAAACAATAGAATGTTTAATCAAAATGCCAGAATAACCTCCGGCATTTATTTCAGTTTAAATATAACTTTCTTTCCGATAATTATTATATATAACCATGGTTCTTAGAAATGTTGTATTGATGTGAACTTCTCCAGAATTAATTAATTATAACCACTTGGTTAATTCTTGCTGTGTAGCCAAAGGCGTTGACCTTGCAATTGTCGACATAAAGGAAATGTTTGTAGGAAAATATTGAGAAATAAGGGAAAACAATTTACCGCCATATGCGAGCAGGCGGGTCACAAGTCCTGATCCCTTTTATGGCCAATGTGTCAGCAGCCGAAAATTGCTTTTGTATAAACACACACCCAGCACAACACACACACACAAATAATGTGCTTATCAGTGCCGCCTATTGTTGGGAATTAGGAAATATTCCCATTCGGCGGGCGGAAGGCTAAATGTACTGTGTTTGTACTTGTGCCGCCCTCGAAGACATTGGCGCCATTTGGTCTTATCACTTATCAGACATCAGGCAGACGACAGCAGCAGCAGCAAAAGCAGCAGCAGCAGCAGCAGCAGCAGTAGCAGCAGCCTGTGGGCCTGCCAAGGTCGCAGTTCCTCGATGCTCGTTGCTCTTGGTATCCTGGAAAGCTTAGCAAATGTAATTTATGTTCCGGGGGCCTTTAATTAGCCCGTTGCTACAGGGCCAGCAGCTGACAAATTCCGGTCAGAGCCTGCGGCAGCAGCGGAGGGACAACTGTCAACTGCTTTCGCATTGAGACCAACTGCTAACCACATCGCACAAATCACTCGCAGCCACTAGCAGTCACACACCCACGCCCACGCACTCCCATCTCATTGAGCTCACTCCCCTCTCTCACCCACATTTGACATACATTTTCCCCAGAATTTTTCACCAGTTTTCCCAAAAGAGGAAAATAGGGAAGTTCGCTCGTTAGGAGGGGGACGAGAGCAGGACCAGGACTAGGCCAAACTGCTGCTGCCAGACTGCCAGCCGGCAACAATGGCGGTCGTCTAGCGTCTAAAAACTCACTCCCATTGCCGTCGGCGAAATACAACTCATTCCGCCGGTTTACAAAACCCAAGTACAAGGCAATCATATTGATGCCCTCACGAAGGGTAGACACTGTCATTCGATTGATATATCAATAACCCTTAAAACTTAAATTGGATGAAGCATTCAGTTGGCCTTTTTGATTGGAAAGATTGCTGTATGATAAGCGGGGGATGAGGTGGTAGGGAAAACTCTCAAGAGACGAGAAAACAAGCCTGAAAACTGTCTTAATTTATTATATAGATATTGCTTTTAATTTAATTAAGTTAAAAAAGTAGCTATTTTGTTTTCATTATTTACTATTCCAGAAAATTAGCTTGCTTTAAATATTTGATAGCACAAAAAAATGTTAAATTGTAAGCCTTTTCTATGCTTAATATCTGTTAAAAGTTATACAAAAATAATTTATAATAATTATAATAATTTTTATTATGATAATTATAATAATAATAATTTATGTTCATCTTTAAGTAAAGCATTTAAGACCTTTATTCGGAGTTTTCCCTGTGTAGCCTTTGCCCGCATACACATAGTGTGAACAGATCAGAAAAGAAAACCCAGTGTGACCAAATTGTTATTTTATGCATAAATCTATGACATTTTCAGAGTTAAAAGCTTATTTTTTTAATTGGTTCCTATTTTGTATTTCTAAATACACAATATGTTATAAATTTGTTGCCCAATGTCAAATACTAACTTCTATATTTTATAGAACACCAAAGTAATATTGACACCAGAATTTAGAACACCTTACAAAGAAGTAAGACTTTAAATACATAATTTTTAATATAAATTACCAATTTTCTCTATAAAATTTCAAGCTCATTTCCTGTTAGGGTATTCAACAATTCGACTCTCTATTTAATGTAATTTTTTCCTTTTTTTTCTGCCCCTTCTTGCGTGCCATAAATTATGTAGGACTCACACAAGCGCACACGCTCGCTGAAGCACCACGCCGCACCACGTCCTCTGGCACTCGTGCACCCTCCTGGCACCCTGTATGGACCCTCGGAAAAGCAAACCAAACCGAACCTCACCCACCCACTCGTCGTCGTAGTCTCGACGTGTGCAAAATTAAACAAAACAGCAAGTGTGCAAAAAATTTAAAATACACAATTTCCAAAATACAAAATGTTCGTGCAATTTTCGGTTCTTGTTCCTGGTTCTTCGCCTTCTACCCTCCAGTTTTTCGGGGGTTGCTCGGTCGGGGTGGTTGCTTCTATGGTTCTGGTCTGGTTGCTGGCCTTTTATTTCCAGTTTTTCTACATAATATTCCGCTCGTTTTCCCCATTCTCTCTCTTGGTTATTCCTTTATTTTATTTCATTTTTTTTGCACAAACATTTGCCCAAGACGTTGACGATGGCGGCTTGGCTCGTTCTGCTTGTTTACCCGAAGAAATGGAAAACAATTTGTATTTGAATTCGTACGCGTATTTGTATTTATTCGAAATTTACATAAGAAATAAAACAATGAGTGTGCAATTGGCTGTGGCATAATGAAATTGTGTATCTCGCGCTCAAATGAGTTGGCAATGAAAGATGACGACGTGGAACTGAGTGGCATGGAGTGGCATGGATTGGAGGCACGTGGCACTCGAGTGGACATTATTAAAAAAGGATTAGTTTGTGCCGGTCGTAAAATTTGTCAGGACCTTGCTGCGCCTTTTTTATTGCCAGAAATCCCGCTCCTTCTAATTCCATGTTGCTTTTTTTTTGTGCCGGCCAATAAAGATTAATTTGGGGCATAAAACGGCCGAGAAGGCCATTGGCAACGAGTATCAGAGTAGCCCTTCCGCTGCGAAATCAATCAATTGAGGAGGCCCGGTTTTTATGGGCCAACTCCTGGTGCCTAGACGGCGCACTTTAATGGCCAAAAGTTGCTCCATTCCGAGCTTAAATCGGAAAGTCGCCGGCTGCGAGATGTGTGGAAGGAAATTAAGAGTCAACCCACACTCGGCAGGATTTCTCCGAGAGGAGAAGGAGCATGGGGCATGGGAAAGGCAGTGGGAGGCAACACAAACTCCAACCCATCCCACGCCGCCCAGATTAGCAAGCAGACTCACAATCAGTGAACTCCTCTCGCTAACAAGGCAGGAAAAGCCGGGGCAGAGGGAAAACACAACTGTAATTAATACGAAACATATCCACTCATTACCAAGAGACTTTATCAACGGCGCACATCTTCCAGCCCGAAGAGCAAAAGAGCAAAAAGAAGCCACGACAACGTCAACCTCGGGGATGGGTTTGGCAAAAGGAGGAGCTCTGCTCCCTCTGACTCAGTATATATGGTATATATAGCAACATAATGATGGCAGAGGGATGGCAGGATAAGAGACCGAACGAGCGACCCACAAAGATGCCAACTTGATGTATGAGTCTAATAAATACAAATTTATCAGGCAGCAGCCGAAGCATACATAATTGTACAACCAATTAGGAATGGATATAATTCAAACTTAAAGCACAAAGAGACCATCGAACGAGCGAACTAAACAAAATGCTAACCGTATTTATATCTCTTAGTGGCTCTCTCTCTCTCCGATCAAAGGACAAAGTCCAGACCTAATCATGATTTATACAGCCCCGACTAGCTTGAGTTTTCCTGCTGCTAAAAGGGGAGGAAATTTTCGAGGAAACCGAAGGAAACCAGCAACCGGCAACTCAATTATGCGCAATTTAGACGAGTCCTTGCCAATCTAATTGTAGGCATTGCATTGCAGAAAGAAAAAAAGCAAACTTTCCGGGGCTGTTGCCTGACTGGCTCTCAGGTGAACACAACTCCCCCCGTCGATGTATTTCCGCTTTCCTGCGAATTATGAAACGCCCCAACAGCTGTGCAGAATTTCAAGTCCGCTCGCATGCGGGTGGGTTTTGGGTTCTTCTCTGAGTTCTGAAACTTTTCAAGGTGGGTGTCACATAACCCCTAATTGTGGGCCAGTGGAGCTCACATGCACTCGACGATTATTATAATAATTACACGAAATCAGAAAGGGTTGGGTTTAGGGCCCCGGCTTGGGTCGACTTAATCAGCTTAGAAAGAATGAAAGAAAAGGCTGGCGTAGAAAGGTAATCCCCGGGGAGCCATTACATGCCTGACCATTTTTAATGATTTTTTACGCTCCGTTCTCCGCGTGTTCTCCTTTCTATTCCGCTTCTAAGCTGAGCCCCCTCAAAGACACCTTTCAAGCGGCTGAAAGACTAATCGCAGTTATGTAAGAAAGTCCGCACTTTGGAGTCTGGGTTAGGAGCTGGAGCTGGAGTCTGGTTTGCTCCAGCCGCAAGTTGCAGCAACTTTTCTGGTTAACTCTGCGTGTGGCACAACTGCAACAGCAGGATGGCAGTAAGCCAATGTGCCAGTGCAACCGCAAGGCAGTCAAGAGACCCGACCATGCCCCAGCCTCAGCCCCGGCTCCATCTCCTTCTCCAGCTGCAGCTTCAGTTCCAGCTCAGCTCAGCCAAGAGTCGTATCATAAACTTGCACGTAACCAGTGGGAAAGAACCGAGAGCAGCGCCGGCCAGATCGAGCAACGAACCATAATGCGCTCATGCACTGAGCGGAAAAAGGGGTTTGAAAAGATTGAAAAAATATTTAAATAAAATAATAATATATAAATTTTCCATTGTCACAAAGTATGTTAGAACATTGAATCAAATTATTATAGAAAATTTATTACTGAACTCAATGTTGAGGTTTTTAAAAAAGGTTTAACGTAGTTCCTTTCTTATAATTCCCAACTAACAAGTATGAAAAATACGCATGTGAATAAATATTTAATTTATTTTTGTATACGCATAATTTTTCCATTACCTTAGAGTAAATAAGGAAATCAAGTCGAATTATTATAGAAAGTATATTTCTGTCACAAACATTGAGGTTTTAAGATGGTTTTCTTTAGTTTGTTAGCTTATAATTCCCAACTAACTAGTTTGAGAGCTTTGAGGGAGAACAAGAAGGTGAACTTCGATTTAATTTAAGTTTATAACCAAATACATTTTTTATTGAATCAATTTATTTCTAAAACTTTATTTATTAGCTCAACATTTAGGGGCTTAAAGAGTTTTTTTCTTATTTTTCTTTACTTATAATTCCCAATTAACATTCTTTTGAAACATAAAAGTTTTTATAAAGCTTATAATTTTCTCAAACATTTTTCTAAGCTTAACAAAGAAAATTGAATAAATTCAAATATTAATAAATTCTTCGAATTTTTTTTTCTTGTTATTATTTTTTACTTCACCTATCTCTATACCTCTTTTTTTCTCAGTGTTGTCTGGTGGTTCCACTGCTGCTGTCGCATAGTTAAATGTGAGCTGTGAGCTGTGAGCTATGTGCGGCACATACGAATAGGAATAAGAGTACGAGAGCATCTATTGTAGCAACGCACACTCGCTGGCACACACACACACCGCACACCCCACACCCCATGCCTCTACACCTCCACACCCCGCACCCGGGGGCACCCTGCGCGGCAGATAAACATACACTGGCATTCCACATTATAAGCATAAATCCAGAGGGCAACCCACAAAAACTATAAAAGGACATCGGGGTGGGACATGGCCCTGCGGATGCGGAGTGCGAGTGCGAGAGCGCGCATTTGATGATTAATTGCAGCCCAGATGATAAATGATTGAGGGTAATAGGAGTAGCAAACGTGGTAGCTGCTGCTTAGTTGGATTTTTGGATGTGGATGTGGATGTGAGAGGTGCGCGGTACGCGGTGCGCGGGGGTGGGATGTGCCGCATGGTGGCAAGTATTTAAGGCCCACGGACGCTTGGCCCGCACGTTTGCCTTGCCCCTCACGTCGAGCATATTTTCAGCAATTGCACGTATTTCGGATTTCCCCATCTCTCCAGCGCCCACTTCCTTCTCTCTGGCTCTCGGTTTCTTTTCTTCTTTCTTTCGATTTGATTCTCTTTTTTGCTGGCTCGGCTAAAATAACTGTTCTTCTCTTCACGGCCAGACTACGTCTTGGGCAATGCACCGGGCCAAAAGCAAAAAAATTCATACAAGAAAATTCCTGCTGATAAATAGCTTATAAACTTGAAATGAACTCTTAAACTGCTTGTTTAGTCTTGAGAAAATTAATATAAACTCTCTTAATAAGTCTTAATAAAATTAAAATAAGTTTTATAAAAAAAAAAGTTGACTTCATATTGTATGTAGTAAAATATAAAATAATTAATGCATAAAAACATACTTTAAAATATAAAAAATATTTAGTAAACGGCCTCAAACTGAAATAGAATCGATACAGCTTGGAACTTTTTAACTTTAAGTTTAGACTTCAAAAAATTAATATAAATTCTATAAAATATTTAATTCAATTTAATTTTTTAAATCTTGTTCAAATAATAAATGATAAAAATGAAAAAATACACTAATTGTGTAATATATTTTAAGCCAAACTATCAGAAATAAATATTATTTATTAATAGTTTTAATCTTATGCCACATTTAGATTGTTTTTATAAGCTTTTAAGAAGTAAATAATATTTAAATATAAAAAATAATATTTAAAAATAATAAATAATATTTTTTCCAACACTGAACTCCAATTTTCATAATTTTTGAGCTATTTAAAATGAAATTAATATAGTTAATAATCACATATCATCTTTAAAAGTTATTACAAAATATAACATCCTCCTTATTTTCATATTTCTGTAATATTTTTTAGGAACTGATCCATCAAACTTGTCTATGGAGAAACGAAAGGTAATGACGAATGGTAACTTAAAACCCATCAATCATGTTTTTAGGAAACTTGGTCTGACATTTAAAATGTTTCTAATTTTGTTACAAATATCTCGTTTCTCTAGGTTTAAAAACATGTTTCCAAGATCGTATTAGTTTCAAATTTGTAATGTATTCTTTTGAAAATGTAAAAGGTTCAAGAGAAAGGATTTTAAAAAGTTATTAAAAATCTTTTTAATAATATTTTCAGTGAATTATAATAACTTTTCTGCAAACTTGTATCTAAAATTAATTAGAGTAGTAAAAGTCAATACATATATTATAAAATTAATATTATAATTAATTAATATTATAGCCTTAATCTTGTATACTTTTTTCTCTGTGTGTCCCTGCTGTTGGCTTATTAGGTGTAAGTCTATGTGTGGCTGTGCATCTGTCTTCATGAATTTACCAATGGCAGCATCGCTTTCGGGGGCATTTCTTTTCGGCCATATTCCCTCATTTTTTGCCACTCTCCCGCACACGCGTGTGTGTGTGTGTGTACGTGCCATTTTGGGTTTCGTTACGTTTTTGCGTGTGCTAAATGTTAACTGCTGATTGCATATTGTCTGCTTAGGAGGAGGCGGGAGAGGGAGTGGGAGTAAAAGTGGGAGTGGCAGGAGGATGTCGTCGCTGATTTCGACACTTGTGCGGGGACAGGGTGGGATTTGGTGCCGAAAAAAAAACAAATGGAAATGAAATAATGTAATACATAAATTCATTTTGCATTTATTTTATTTTTCTCTCGTTTGTTTTTTTGTTTTCTGCGGGATTTGTGTGTGGGGATGTGTGGGGAAAGCGGCTTAATTTAAAATGATTTAAATACATTAAATGGCCACCGCAACAGAATGTGGCAAGTGTGGCAAAGGGCGATAAAGCGGCCACATCAATGGGCAATCCAACAGAATCCGCTTAGGAGCGCGAATTAAAACCAATATTCTATAACAACATGAAAATCGTCAAATTCTATAAATGAAATTAATCGCAAAATAGATTGGAAAAAGTTGAATGGAAATGGGGGGATAAAAAAAAAACAAAAGGAAAACTCGTTTCGG
>VNJS01009272.1:0-18994 GCA_008042575.1 Drosophila watanabei | reverse complement strand
ACTGTTCTCATTCTATATGAGAACAATAAAAATATTGTACTATATTTTTTTGGCCTACTGAGTATACTGAACAGTATTGAATGAGTACAGTATTTTGGGCAACACTACACTACTGTACAGTGCTGTCAAGGTAGAAATTAATGCATTCATGCACTAAGCGATACAACATTATTAAATCTCTTTCCGCTAAGCTTATGTGATAGGCTCTCTTTAATCAGGGAGCACTCCGCTCCGGAATCGAAAGTGATTGGAAACTTCTCACCTCCATGCAGCATGTATGACTTCGGACCCTCCACCCTCCATGTTAGATGAGTCTTCGGCCGTTGTGTTGATCCCTGATCTGCTCCACGATTCTCTCCAGATGATGAGGGCTTCTGCACATTGCATTGGCTTTTTAATAAATTGAGAATTGCCGCGGCTGGTGTCTCCATAGTTTCAAACCTCTGCTCGAATAATAAACGGAACTGTTGCCAAGTCATGCCTGGGTAGCAGATCTGCGACAACCACTGCGAAGCGCTTTCTGCCAGACACTAAAAAGATGTCCACCGTAGCACACCACTGCATAGAATCAGCGCCAGCCACATTAGCATTAAATTTTGGCAACTGAATTTTGCCATTTTGTGAATGCCCACAAGACGACGAATGCAGCTCTCCAGCTAAATTAAGAAAGTTCTGATTTTGTTGCGCCAACAGCAAACGATCCAACTTATGATATCGGCGAGGCTTCACCTTTTGTCCCAACGGCAGGATTATCAGACATTTTGAAGATTTATAGGTTTGTTAATCGACGAAGAAAAGTAGCGGAGCGAGTCCCAGTTCGTGCTGAAGCCACCAATTTTCACAGACAGCAAAAAATCCAATGACAGTCCTTGACATAACCACTGTCACACTCTGATGGTCTCTTTCCTTCAACAACACACTGAGCCACACTGACAACTGCCTATACAGTCGTCCCACTATTTTAGTATTGTATAACTTTCCACACAACAACACTGCTAAACAGCGCATACTCCAAATAACTAATAAACCTCCGACATATATACACTCCTGCCCACAATTATACGACACCCCGAAAGTTTCACTTTTGACCTTTGTAGGAAAAGGCGAAAGCATAATATAAAAAAATCAAGTATGCAGAATTGAAGCGTTTTCAAGTAGCGGTAAAAAGAGCTCAGAAGCCTGATATTTTGCAAGCCTTTAACTGCATCAAAACTATACGACACCTTTCAATTATTGCGTCTTTAAAGAAAGAAATTGTTTCAAATATTATTTTTTTTTATTTCTGTTACCAATTATTTTAATTTTTAATAAAATGCGCTGTGGTCGTTTGTTTTCCAGCAAGGGAATTGGAAGAAAAAAAGCCTAAAATGACACTGCCTTGAGATAATCGATATATCGCGGAAAATTTTTCAAAAACTTTGTGCTATCACAACATTTTTTAACAATTTGTGTTAATATGATGTGTATTATAGCTTTGGAAGATGTGCAAGTTGTTTGATCACAATAAATGTCACATAATATTTATAATTAGCAATGTGTTTGCTTCGTTGTCCACACTTGTCGCAAGTTGCAGTTAGCCTGTGGCACGAATGGCTGTTTGACGGACGATGCCATATTCGGAATACATTTTCAGGGTAGCCTTATTAAAGGCTGCGTTCTTAAAACCGCACCAAAAAACAGCATGACTTCAATTTTTAGACAAAAACTTGGTGAAAAATTGGGCTTGAAAATTATTTTCTTACTTTATTTTGATAATACACATATTTTTAATATTTTTGATTAAGATAATTTTTGTATGGTAAAAAAATTTATGTTGACGTCTCAGAAGGTTTTTCGGCACTATTGGAGAGATTTGGATAAGGATCCACATATATATTCTTTATACGCTACTTCGGAGGCAGATACGCAATGTTTTGGGGAGCCTCTTATGCGTCTGTAATCCATGATCTGTGCTGCACAAGCTGCAAGATGAAAACTGAAGAATACATAAAAGTATTGCAGAATTGTCTTCTTACGTTTTTGAAACGAAATATGAAAGGATACCTTTTTTTTATGTGAGATAATGCACATATTTAAAAGAGCAGAATGACCCAGCGCTTCATAAATTATCACCAAAAAGGTGTGCCGGATAGGCAGGTGTGCTCTTCTGACCTTAATTTAATTAAGAACATTTAAGCTATATTAGCCAGGTGAGTTTACGCCATTAACAGCAATTTTGAGAATGCCAAAAGCCTAAAAAGTGAATTATTGCCTTTAGTGGAAAATTGACTTCAAAATGTAGCAAAATCAATGCCTAAAAAACTTTTTGAGGTAGGAAGAGTTACCATTATAAGAATGAAACATTAACTAAAAACACAAGATTGAAAGGTGTCGTATAGTTTTGATACAGTTGAAGGCTTGCCAAGAATCAGGCTTCTGAGCTTTTTTTACCGCTACTTGAAAACGCAAGATCCAACCAAAGATAGAAAAATCAGAATTTAAGCTGAATTTATTAAGCTTCAATTTTGCTCACTTGATTTTTTTATATTATACTTTCGCATTTTCCTACGAAGGTCAAAACTGAAACTTTCGGGGTGTCGTATAATTGTGGGCAGGAGTGTATATATATTTTTTGGATGTATTGGCAACATTTTTATGGATATTTGTAAATTTTTGTCCCAGGGTGTATTGGTTCCTATAGGGCGGAACAGAAGGCAGCCAATCGGCACAAAATTTTGTCCAGACTTTGCATATATAATAACAATATAGTGCGCCAAGTTTCAAGTCTGTAATGGCAATGGTCAAAAACTGTTCAATAGATAGAGTAAAATACACCATGGAAGCTGGCACATTCAGCACCATGGACGAGGCCACATCGCAATTTGTTAATAGTTACACAGAAGCAACAGGACACGCCAATAGTGGCAGTTCGGAAAACTGACAGACGCCTTTAGGTACTCAAAGCTAAAATTAGTCTGAATATGTTTGTAACCTTTAAAAACACTTCTACAAATAGAACTCTCACATTTCTGCTCGACCGGTGCAGATATATCACTAATTAAAGAAGTCTCAGATGTCTTTGATAATATCGAGAAAGAACAATCAATAAATATTCAAGGCATTGGTCATGGCATTTTCACGTCCAATGGCTTTACCCAAGTTAAACCACAGACACATGGATATATTATTTCACATAATTTCCATTTAGTTCCCAAAGATTTTGCAATACCATCTGATTGAATTATAGGAATTGACTTCATAAAAACCTTTATGGCAAACTAGACTGCGAACCAAAAAATAATTGGTTCATAATAAGACCACATAACCTAAAATAAAAATTCAGTTCCGGTAATAGTTTAATACTATTACCAGCAAGATCTGAACGTCTCCGAAAGTTAGACATTAACTCAGCAGAAGATAATTTCTTAATTCCTAACGAAGAAATTAAATCCGGTATTTATGCTGCAAACGCAATGGCAACACATAATAATGCATTTGTCCGTTTACTGAATACAATCAGTATCGACCAATAAGTTGACATAAATAATATCAACTAAGATCCTCTTTCGAATTACGAAATGATTCAACCGAACAAAAGTTCGAGAACAGAAGAAGTCATAAATTAATTAGAGAAACATTTTCCGATACAATTTAAATCACAAGTTTCTGAAATATGTTCAAAATATAGTGATATATTCGGACTTGAAACCGAATCAATGACAACAAATACTTTTTACAAACAAGATTTAAGACTAAAGGATAAAGAACCAGTGTACATAAAAAATTACAGAACACCGCAAAGTCATCAAGAAGAGATAAAGAAACAAGTAAACTAGCTAATTAAAGACAATATAGTTAAGAATCTGTATCTGAATATAATAGCCATCTTTTATTAGTACCTAAAAAATCACCTCCAGCTTCAGACGTTAAGAAATGGAGATTAGTAATAGACTATCGCCAAACAAATAAAAAATTACTGTCCGATAAATTTCCTCTACCCAGGATCGATGACATCCTAGATCAACTAGGTAGAGCTAAATACTTTTCATGCCTTGACCTTAGTCAGGTTTTCATTAATTAGAGCTAGAGGAAATCTCAAGAAATATAACGCCGTTTTCAACAAACAATGGAACATTCGCGCGACTTCCATTTAATTAAAAAATAGCACCAAATTCATTTCAGACAATGATGCAATAGCATCCTCAGGTTTAGAACCATCTCAAGCATTCCTTTATATGGACGATCTAATCGTCATTGGATGCTCAAAGCAAGACATGATCCAAATCCTAATCAATGTATTTGAACTCTGTAGAAAAAATAATCTCAAATTACATCCACAAAAATGTTAATTTTTATGCACGAAGTGACATTTCTTAGTCACAAGTGCACAGCTAAAGGAATACTTCCAGATGACAAGAAATATCATGTCCCACATGATGCGGACAGTGCTAGACGATTCGTTGCATTCTGCAATTACTATCACTTACGTTGCAAAAATCATAACTTTTGAACCAAATAAGATATTCAAATAATTTAAACGGCAACGGGCAGGTAATTGTTGTAAAATGTACATATGTATTAAATAATGTGCCACGCACACCCATTTGCCTTTTTATAGAGTATTAAAGTGGAAATTCGATATTATGACGACAATTTAAAAAAAAAAATTAATTTTGTATCTTTATTTTTATGTATTTGCTTAAATAAAAATATTTCGAATGCAAAAAAAAAAATATTTTGAAAAATAATTTTTGGCTGACCTTAAAAAAATTTCTTTGTCTTTTTATACCCTTGCAGGGTATTATAATTTCAGTCAGAAGTTTTCAACGCAGTGAAGGAGTCATCTCCGACCCTATAAATTATATATATTCTTGATCAGCATCAACAGCCGAGTCGATCTAGCCATGTCCGTCTGTCCGTCTGTCCGTTTCTACGCAAACTAGTCCCTCAGTTTTAAAGCTATCTGAATGAAACTCTGCAGATAGTCTTCTATATACTTTCACTTGTAAAATATGTCGGAACGAGCTGGATCGGTCAACTATATCATATAGCTGCCATACAACCGATCCGTAAATTTGTTGAAAAAAAATTATAACTTCACTGTTTTTTAACGTATCTTGATCAACTCTCGGTTATGAACTTTTTTTTTATTGTTTCTGATTTTTAGATTTAATTTTATGAAAATCGGACTACTATATCATATAGCTGCCATAGGAACGGTCAGGAATTTGTAGAAAAAAAATTATAACTTTGTCAGTTTTCAACATAATCTTCTACTTTGAGATACTAGTATTTCACATTTTTTTTCAGAATTTTGTTGTAAATTTCATAAGAATCGTACGACTATATATATTTAGCTGCCATACAAACGATCGGTAAACGTGGAGAAAAATTACATTTTACCTTACATGTAAAAGTGCTAAAAAATGAAAAAAAAAAATGTAAACTGTTAAAATTGTATGAATATGAAAGTAGTTCATATTTTATTATATTGGGATTGATTATAATTTATACAATTGGAATCTGCAAGGGTATACCAACTTCGGCGTGCCGAAGTTAGCTTCCTTTCTTGTTTGTATTGTTATTATTAAAAAAACCAATGTTAAGGAAAGATTTTTTATTCATTACAAAAAAACATGAACAAATTCAAAATGTTAACCCTATTTAGCGTTTTCGCGCTTGAGTAAGACCAGCCTTTTTTGGTATTTTGGTATATTTTATCCCTGAGTTTCTTTTGTTTATGCCACTGCATTTCCGCAGACGCACCGTGACGCAGCCGATGAAAGTTGATTTTGGTCCAAAAAATATCCACAAAAGTCGTAGTTATAGTGTACTCGGTGGCTTTTATCGGCTTCAGAAGATATAGACTTAGCCAGAAAAAAGTGAAAAAAATGGCAGGTAGCGATTTTCAGATAAGTTTACAGGTAATGAATGTAACTATCATTTAAAAAAAAAAAACATGATGATTGGTAATCTACATTTTAAGTAATGCTACCTGAAAGTGGACCAATTTTCAATTTTTTTCTCCTGTGATGCAAAAATGGAAATGTTTTTCAACTTTTTCAACAATGCTTATATCTTCTACAAAAAAAATCCTAAAATTAATTTTATTGTAGATTATTAATTCTTGGGAAATTTTCTGTCGAATTAGTATTGTAAAAATTGTTTTTGCGACATCGACTTTATTTAATTTTTGCAACGGCTTTTGTTCTAGAGGTGCTACTGTGTGACGTTTTATAAAATACTTCGCCGACAATTTACGGCGCATAAAAAGATTATGTTAAAAGACTGTGCCAAAAAGCATTCCAGTATTTAAAAAATAAACTTATAGAATCGACCATACTACAATATCCCGATTTTAGTAAAGAATTTTCCATAATCACTGATGCAAGTAAGCAAGCGTGTGAAGCAGTTTTAACTCAAAACTATAACGGACTCCAACTTCCAATTGCATACGCATCAAAGCGTTCGCAAAAGGTGAAAGCAATAAAAGTACTACAGAACAAGAACTAGCAGCAATTCACTGGGCGATATTACATTTTCGACCATATATATATGGACTTCCATATAAAAAAATTCCCAGGGTCAAATTAGGCTCGAATTACCGGCCGTAGTTGGTAACTTGGCTTTACCAAACCCCTCACTGCTGTTCCACCATCGAAAACAATATTTGTTTCTCGGCTTGCCCTTGACCTCGCATCTGAAGATGTACTTGCTATATACACGGCAAAACACAAGCCGAAAATATAAAGCTGGAAAAGTTTACATTTTCTTACGCCAGGGACATCTCATCTTTCAAGATAAGTGTCCCGCTCAAGTTCTTTGACACGATTTGCTCTGGTGACTTTCTGGCCTGACTGACTTCTGCGAGGCAAAAAAAAAAAAAAAAAAGTCGCCTGTGGGAGTACGACTTCCCAAGCCGGCACAAACCAATGAGACCAGTGCGAACATTTCCTCTACTTCAGCTCCAAAAACTTAAATTACTTTCCTCCTACTTTCCTATCAGAATACTAGAGGCTTACGCAGCAAGCTCTCCAAATTGTACTGTGATAGTTTTTACTTCGCACCCCAGGTAATTTTGTTTACTGAAACCTGGTTAAAGCCGGAGATACTCAGCTCCGAAATTTTTCCAGGTAAGTACACAATTTATAGATTGGACCATCTTTCCCTCTTCCCTCCCTGGTGGTTCTCCACGATTTGACCGACTGTGAGTCCATTTGTGTAAAACTATCTTTTTCACGTAGTTTTATATATATTACATGCTCCTATGTCCCTCCATCTGCTGAAGAGCAGAGCACCTTTCGGCAATTCAGGCCGCTTCCAATAGACTTTCAGATAGAGACCAACTAGTGACTTTGGGTGACTTCAATATTCCTAGAGCGCGTTGGTCATCAGATGATATGTCAAATGTCCTTTAGACCGCGGGACAGCATGACCTTATAAATGGTTGCTTGACTTATCTTTGTCTCATGGTAACCATGTTTTTAATTCTTTAAACCGTCTACTAGATCTCTACTTTGTCTCTGATCCTGTAGGTGTAAACTTAAATAGAGTTTCTCCACTGCCTGAAGATCCTTACCATCCTACTTACGATGTGACTATCGATACGGGCACTGTTGTAAAGGATAAGTCTGATCGATTAGCCGATAAAGTTCGCTGTTCGTATAAAGATGACTTTTACAAGCTTAACATGTTAATTGCGGAATTTAAATGGTCAAATTTGTACATGTGCACTGACATGGCAGCTGCCGTGGACATTTTTAGAGTGCCTCCTATGACCTCCTATGTTCTATCCGTTGGTCTCTAGTAAACCACCTTGTAAACCACCTTGTAAAGTAAAGTGCTAACACGCCTAAAAAACGTTAAGTCTAAGCTAAATAATAAATATAAACTCTCTGGCTCTCATACGGCTCTATCTAAATATATAAGTGCTCGGTCTCAATTTACCGTGCTCAACGCTTAGTGTTATAAAAATTATATGACTCTTTGTAGGGTTCAGATTTGCGCAGAACCCGAAAGAGTTTTATAATTTCGTAAACACTAAGCGTAAACCAAATGTATATCCTTCCTCGCCTTCATTTAATAACTCTACAGCAAACTCAGATCAGGCTATTGCCGATCTATTTGCTGAGTTTTTTAAAACTACTTATTCTCCCTGCCCTTTTCAAACCTAATCTTCAGTCCAATCTTAAACGAAAGCTCCCTAAGTCTGGATCTTCAACGCGTTAAGCCACTATATTCACCGGGCCCCGATGGAATAGCGGGCTGCGCGATCAGGTATTGCGCGGAAGCTCTGTGCAACCCCCTTCTAAAATTGTTAACCTTATCTTTAGAAATCTCCGAATTAACCCTTTTCTGAAAAGAATTTTTTTTTTTTCCTTTCCACAAAAAAGGTAGCGAAACGGATGCCTGTCATTATAGGGCCATCTCAAAGTTATCGGCTATTCCATAACTCTTCGAGAATGTTATAACTCCTCACTTGCAGCACTTGTGCAGATCCGTCATTTCCCCATGTTAGCATGGGTTTATGAGGCTAAGATCAACTACTACAAATCTGCTTGAACTTACCTCATTTGTTATTAGAGGTTTCCAACGCAACCTTCAAACCGATGTGATTTACACGGACTTTAGTAAAGCCCTTGACTCGGTTAACCATTCTCTTCTTGTAAGGAAACTCGACTTAATTGGGTTTCCGGTTAATCTGCTTAAATGGATTTTGAGTTATTTGTCTCACAGAACTCAAAAGGTTCTGTTTAAAAATGCTCTCTCCAAATTCCTTAGTGTCACATCTGGCGTCCGACAAGGTAGCCATCTTAGCCCACTGCTATTTACATTGTTCATCAATGACCTTACGCTAGTTTTAACCAACTCTCGTGTGCTTATGTACGCTGCCGATGTTAAACTATGCCTGCAGTATAAGGACAGCTCTGGCCAGTTGGACTTACAATCGGATCTTAACAATTTTCAGGCATGGTGCCGTGCTAACCATCTCAACAGCTCCAAGTGCAAAATGATGACATTTTCACGTGTCACTCCCCAGTATGCCACTTATAGGCTTAATAATTTCTCTTTGGAAAGAATAACTTTTGTCGATAATCTAGGAGTCCGCATTGATCCTAAACGTTCGTTCTCCTTCGCTAGCTAACCGTAGAACGATGCTTGGCGTCGTCTTTCTATATAAGCTAATACGTGGAGACGTGGAGAGCTCCTATCTGCTAGGTCAGCTCAATTTCCATATACCGCGACTAACATATAGATCCTATATCCCCTTAGTTATTGGTCACTGTTGGAGGGAGTTTGAAGTGCATGAACCGTTTAGGGTGTTATGCGCAGATTACAACCGCCTCTTTGATTTTATTGATGGAAGTGATAGTCTTCCTAAACTTAAAACCCTATTGCTTGTAGAATTAGCTCGTATGTATTATATAGTATCTAAGTAACATATAATTTTCCTCGTGATCTCTTTTATTTTCTTTCTTACGCGTCTATCTCGAATGCGTTTCGTGCGTGCGTCACACGGCTGCGCCCCTCGGCCGGTTGGGCGGGAGGTGTTAATCGTTGGGACTCGCGCGTAAAAAAAAAAACAAAAAAAGAAAAAAAAATATATATTTCCAGACGACAAGAAATACGACGTTATGGGCTAGACGTTTTGTAGTATTTTGTAACTTTTATAGAAGTTTTATAAAAAACTTCGCTGACTTTTCACGGCACAACAAGACTATTTAAAAAGAATGTTCCTTTTAAATGGACGGATTTGACAATCATCCGTCCATTTAAAAGGAACATTTTTTTGCATTTCAATATTTAAAAACAAAACTTATGGAACCAGATTTTACTAAAGAATTCTGTATAATAACAGATGCAAGTAAGCAAACATGTGGAGCGGCTTTAACTCAAAACCATAATGGTCTCCAACTTCCCATTGCATACGCATCAAGAGCATTTTCAAAAGGAAAAAGTAACAAGTGTACTACTAAGCAGGAATTAGCGGCAGTTCATTTTCGACCGTATATTTATGGGAGACATTTCATAATTAAAACGGATCACAAACCTCTTATATATCTATTTTTATAGTCGTCGACTAAACCTTAAATCGATCGGTTGTGTTCTTACCGCAGTTAATCGCAGTTTAGCTCAAAGCTTACCAACCTCCTAAATGCCTATCCTCGTTCTTCTCTCGCTTTTCTTCAACGAAACCAAAAGTACAAGTGAGTCAATCAATTCAGCCATGCCCCCAGGGCACAATAGCCAAGGGGCAAATCGCTTTGATCTGCTTAGCGATAGTCCCAAAACCAAAAGAAACTCTCTGAGGCTTTCCCAGAGCTCCCGACAGTAAAACTCCCTAACCCCAAATTCATCATTATGTCATCTTTAGACAAAGAAAAGCCTCTCTCGTCATACTCATGCTTTGCAATTGATCGAGCACTAAGACTAATCAACAACAAAATTTAAAAAATCACCCCAATGCGTGAAGGCAATTTGCTAATATTTGTCCATAACGAGGCCACCGCAGAAGAGTTCATGCTCAGGAGCTCCACGGCATTTGCAAGGTCAAAACACAATGCCAGCAGCAAAGACTGTCCAAAATATAAAGAAGCAATAGAAATACTTAAAATTAAAACCAAAGAGAAATGTACAATGTACGAAGTTAAATTTACATACTTTACACAACAACCGACCACTTCGACTGTAAGAAATAACTCAAAACCAATAAGACACTAAAATTAAGACAACGAAATCGGTAACCCGAGAACAGAAAAAGCTACTGAAACCAAAGAAACAACATATATACTAACCCCACAAATAACCCAACAAAGAACCACAAAAAAATGGTAATAACAAGTGACTCAGACATGGACATAGACAGCTACATAAAAAACGTACTCAAAAAAAAAAAAAAAAAAAAAAAAAAAAAACCTCAACACTCTTTGATACAGACAGTACCCGAGAAGATATTGAGTTGGGATGATACCAAACCCTACTAGCTGCTCCCCTCGCTTCCGAACACAGCTTTCACGATCGCCTACAATGCCCGAAGGCATTGTTAGAGTGACATCGATGGGCTGGGAGCGGAAGAGAGGGAAGTAAGAGAGACTATGAAATTAAAATAATACAAATACCATGAATATTCTCTTAAATAAAGCAATGGCATTGAAGGTATTACAATGGAGTATAAACGGATATAAAGACAAACTTCATAATCTCTCCTTGCTAATCCAAAACAAAAAACCAAACATTATAGCACTACAAGAAACTCACACGACTAATAAAAACACAATTTCTCACACACCAAAACAATTTTCTCGGTACGAAAATAATGATATAGGTTTAGATGACCCCAAAGCCAGCAGAGGAGTAGCCCCGCTTATCTTAGAAACAATCCAACACAAAATAGTAAACTGTTAATCAAATATTCTATCTATAGCCGAAACCGAAACCCCTTTTGTTATCATTAACATTTACATATCGTCATCAAACAAGGTTACTGAACAAGATTTTCCCGATTTAATTAGCAATATTAACAAACCAACTTTCTTACTAGGAGATGTAAACGCATGACATTCACTTTGGTTTAATAGTTATGAACAATGGAAACTATACACATTACACCACTCACAATACCTTTCCAACCGTAGATATATCCCTATGCACTCCACCCTCAACTTAAACTTTTGCTGGTTAACATGCGATGACCTATACGGAATTGATCACTTCCCAAGCCAAATACAGCTTTTCCCAAAACCAGTAATCCACAAATCTAAATAGCGCATAAATACAAACTACACACAGCAAATTGGAAAATTTTCAAAAAGTTTTAAACGAAAAATCACAAAATATCCAAATTACAAAAATTACCAAGAAATTAGCAGCACAACTTTTAAAAATTATTAAGGCAAGTGCAAACATAGCAATACCAACCACAAACCCTAATAGAAGCAGGCAAAAAACTACATATTGGTGGAACTCTGAGCTAGAAGCGTTACAAAAAGAAAAAGTCATTTGTCTCAATAGCCTCAGGAGATATCACAGCACAGAAAACATGTTTAAATTCAAAAGAGCTAACGCCAAATTTAAATATGAAGCTAAGAGGGTAAGAAAGTCCGCTTTTGTTACTTTTACAGAAGATATAAATCCGAACACACCAACAAAAAAACTGTGGGATAAACTGTGTTCTGTCAAAGTACATATAATTACAGGAGTTTGGAAAAACACACATATCCACGCAATACAATTAGAGTCAGGAAACACTTGCGACGCACACAACATAGCAAATGCCTTTGCCGCACATTGGTCAAACTATTCAGCAGACACAAATTTTTCTAACATGTTACAAGAAAGAACAGAACAACAGGACCAATCACACTCACCCATAAGTTACTCTCTCAAAATAATTGAAAATCCAATCAGGTATGTAGAACTCCAAGCCTGTCTCGACAGACTTAAAGGTACCAGTCCTGGACACGACAATATAAACTATCAAATAATAAAAAAGCTTCCAATTACAGCAATAAATAAAATTCTAGATTTATATAACACTATCTTCCACAATAGTATCATCCCCCAGCAATGGAAAATAGCCACAATAATCCCTATAAATAATCCCAATAAACCCAAACACCTTTTAAATAGCTACCGACCAATATCCTTACTGCCTTGCCTATCAAAACACCAGAAAAAATAGTTTCAAAAATACTTATGTGGTTTCTCAAGCAAGAGAACCTGCTCTCCCCAAATCAATATGCCTATAAAGCAAACAGAAGCACAATAGACCCACTACTTATTTTAGACAACTACGTTTGCAACAAACTCTCTTTCAAAGACCATATATCAATACTCTCTATTGATATGGAGAAAGCATTCGATAGAGTAGGCGCACACTGCATTCAGCAGCAACTCTATGCTTGGAAACTAGGCCCAAAAATAATTAATTACATTAAAAACTATCTCAACAATAGAAAAATTAGAGTTCAAATTAACAATGTTCTGTCAAAAGAAATGAATCTATTGAATGGGATCCCACAAGGATCGCCACTCTCCGTCACACTATTTCTTATACCATTTAATAAATTAAGCTGTATAATTAATGAAAATAAATTTTTCACACACACAATGTACGCAGACGACCTCTGCCTTATTTTTGTACCAAAATCATCCTATAATGAAGAACTAAGCGACCTGTTTACAAGAATAACCGAATGGAGTAACTTTTCTGGCACAAAAATATCAGCTGAAAAATCAGCACACCTGCATATATGCAAAAAACAAAAATGTACAAACAGAGATATACTAATATATAACACAAGCATACATAAAACATAACATCTTAAAATACTAGGATTAATCTTCGATAACAAATACAACTGGAATGAACAAATTAAAACTCTTACTAAATCACTAATCACTAGATTAAATATTATTAAATGTTTAAGTAGTCAAAACTTAAAATGTAACACAAAATCATTAATAGATATCACAAAAGCTATACTATTACCAAAAATTGATTACGGACTTTGTTTATATGGAAAAACAAACAAAACTAATATAAATAACCTATCCACCCCATACCACTCCTCAATCCGACTTTCCCTAGGGGCTTTTCGAACCACTACAATAAATAACATGCTGGCAGAGACTGGACTCCCGGATCTGACAACAAGATTCCAATGGACCGTTGGCAGACAGATAAGCAGAATCATAAATACATCTGGGTCATCCCTCCAAAAAACGCTTGAAAAACAAATTAAAGAAAGAAAAGATTCCGGATAACATCAAGCCTACACAGAAAAAATTCTCGTGGGTTGAATCTACAATTTATTTGGGTTGAACTACAGTAAATCTGCAGTCCATGTATTTTGTTGTTGGATTTCTGACTGCAGAAAACTGTCGTAACCGCCAAATACAGTCACCCTTACGTACAAAATTATGTGTGTATTTTGTTGCTGGCTGATGCGGACTGTGAGTGACTGTCAGCTGCAGTCAGTTTACTGTAGGTTTTACGTATAAAATTTTATGTATTTCTCGTTCTGGTGTGGTCTCGAGTATATATTTTTGCATTAAGTAAGCTCCGTATGGAGTAGAGCTAAATTTTCGAAACCCTGTGTGTGAAAGGGATGCCTATACGATTTAGATTACCCCTTTAGCAAGTTCGTATGGAGCACGGATAAGATAAATACTGAAAAATACTAGAATGAACACAAGCGTTAGGTATTCATTTTCGGATGAATTTTCGTCTAGGCATGTCGAAAGTTTAAAATATTTAATCTTTCGACTGCCCCCCTTCGAAAATGGATACGAATCCCACAAATAAGAGCCGTATAGCCGTTTTTCAGCGAAGACAAAATTAATTTAATTAATCTAATCAAAGGAGAATCAATTTTGTGGGATCTTACCCACAAGTAGCACTACGACTCAAAATTTTCAAAAAGTGCGTGGGAAAGAGTGGCTGGTGATTCAAATCAAGAAAAATAAAAAATATTTGACTTATAATTATATTGTAATTTGTATTTATTTATTTTTGATCTTATGTATCAATGTTAACAACTGCGGACTCGGCTTGCCAACTAACTTGGGAATTTCCAATTTGGCTATTAGGGTACTCATTCAAATTGTTTCTTATTTCTTTGCAAAAGTCTTAAGGACGATCTCGGCGGCATGCTCTTAGGTCTGTCAAAACTGCGGCTTGGGGTATTGAGTTGGAGTCTTGCAAAAAGTTATAATCTTGGGCCCTTAGAGTCGCGTTCCTTTAAATAAGGGTTTACCCAATATTTAGGAGACCTACGCTTCCTTTTAGTGGAGGCTCCCTCCTCCATCGCCACAGTAATTGCGCATAACCCAAAGCTACTTTAATTCAACGATTATATTATTCCATATCTGAATGTTGCACTTTTGAAGTCAAATTTGATTTATATTTAACGGAACAATTACAGCTGCTGCGATTACTTCTTATAGATTTTTGGATGAACATCCTAACATCTGGTCACACAGGTCAAATACAGGAAGAAAGCTGACTAAAATTTTAGCTCTACTCCATACGGAGCGTAACATACAACTTCTTAGACATAGCAAAAAATATAAACATTTTATTAAATATTTTATTACAATCCAGAACATTCTCTGCACACGAAAATACATTTTCGGTATAATTGTGGTAGATTTTTTTTCATTTTTGTTTTCTTTTAAGAATTTCTTGATAGTTTCTTGATAAGACGATTTTGGGCACACTTATGTATGTCAGTGCGGTGAATAAAGTTGCGAAAAGTGAAAAGAGGACAAAAGCGGAAAGTTTAAAAATTTAATAAAAATGTGCTCCGACGAAATGTCGGATTTGAAAGAACTCTTATTCGAGTGGGATTTTGAGCACTTGTTGCCAACTTTTTTTTGGTAAGTACCCAAATATTAAATATATATACGTAAAACAATAAGCCCTTTATATGCGCAGTTATGTATATGCATGCATACATATGCATGTACGCCGATTGCTATTAAAATTAATCATTAAAGAAACGCAATGAAACTGCAGTGGGAATATATGTATATATATGTACACATATATATATATATAGATATGTACACTAACTTAGCTGATATAACTTTCAAGAAGCGTTTCTTTTTGCGATCAGCGAACAGTTAGAGGCATATGCCTACATACATATATATGCTGCCGCGTACGAATGCGCAAGTTTAACTGTTCTTGGAAGTGTTTTTGGCTTCTTGTTGGGTTGCTATAGCAACCATCTCAGCGAGTGCGAGCGAGATAGGTGGCGCTGACTTTCAAGAAACGTTTTTTCTGCGATATATTTATGTATTTGATTTTTTCAAATATTTTATATTTATCTTCTCTTTAATATTGTTTAATTATTACTTCCATATTCTGCTTTTATGTCCGAAAAATATTTAATAATATATTTTAAAAAACCTTTCATTATAGGATCCGATATATATGGCTTTACTGCTTCACGTTTTGCTGCGTCCACAAATATCAAGGACATCAAAAAAGGAAAAATCAAAATCAACAATTGCAGACTCCCAGTTAGCTTTTTTGGTTCAAGTAAAAACTGTTAACAACTTGAACAAATGAAAAATAATTTATATAGGTGCGGTGAAACTGTTCAGGCAATTTGTTCTCTTTCCCGGAGACATATTTAAAAGTCCATTACACGTATAAAAAAATATAAATATATATAAATATAAGACCAAAATATTATTAATTAAGAAGTTTTGTTAATATTTGTAATAAGAAACAAAAAAAATATTTATATATATTAATTTTAATTTTCAAGTTTAACATTTTTTATAAAAGAACAATAAAAACTACTAATTTCAAAATCGAAAATAATTTTTTTGATTTTATATTTGTAAACTCTAAGGCCTCGCGCACACTATAGCATGAAAGAGGAGCTGACGGCTGAAGCTTTAACTCCCGTTATAAGCTTGCAGAAACAAACACACTACTCTCTATGAAAGTGCGCACACTGAGAGGTGATCTGCTGTTATCAGCCATCAGCTCCTCTCCGCTCTGTTTGATCGAACAAACATGTTTGATATTTACAAGCTGACAGAAGCTTATTTAGTTGATTCAGATTGATGATACTAATGACTACCATTGCAATTATCAGCGTAAGCTTCAGCCCATAGTGTGCGCAGGTGAAATAATGTAAGCTCTCTAACAAGCTTATTTCATGTGACGGCACTCTTCTCATCAGCCGTCAGCTCCTCTTTCATGCTATAGTGTGCGCGAGGCCTAACTGTATACTGTAATCGTGGGTTGATCTGCAGTTTCTACACTAAAACGGTAAAATAGTGTATATAACTAATTTCTTTGGTTGTCACTTTTTAACCTAAAAATCGTGGTTCGATTAACTGTAGAGCAGTCATACCACGTAGTGCGTTACGTAGTTATACTGCAGCTCACAGTTCATTCAACCCAGGAATTTTTTCTGTGTACAACTTATACTCGTATTAGACCTAACCTGGCACAAAAAAAAACAAGAAAGGAAGCTAACTTCGGCACTCCGAAGTTGGCATACCCTTGCAGATTCCAACTGTACAAATTAGAATCTATCCCTATCTAATTTAATATGAAATACTTATATATTCATACAATTTTTACAGTTTTAAATATTTTTTTTACATTTGAAGTAAAATATATGTAAAGTAAAATGTAATTTTCCTCCACAATCAAAATTCTGGAAAAATATGAAATACTAGTATCTCAAAGTGTGTTCGCGCCAGAAGGGCGCTTAGTTTCGAGCGGCAGTGTGGGAGCAAGCAAGCTCGCTCTAGCGGTGCTAAAGATTGCGTCCGCTCTCCCGCTTATCGGCCGTTCTCTCTCTCCCCCTGCTTTCCGCCTCTAAAGGGCCTCTCCACCGGCCGCCGCGATGCATTTGTTTTGTGAAGTTTGTCTAAAGCAAGAATTGTGTGAATAAAGAAGTGATTTAAGTGAAGCCAACGCCGCCCCGACTCTTCCTTTTCTTCTGGGACCTTTCAGCTGCACCCGCCTCAACCAGAAGATCCCAACGGCCGCTGACGACGCCGGCTTCCATCTGGATTCACTCCGCCCACTAAAGCACACGGTCCTTCGATTGCCGGATCTATTCTGATCCAAGCCAGCCCCCTTCGCGGAAAAATTCCAGATAAGTACGAGAGTTATAAGTGCACTTGTCCGTGGTCGCCATCTTCCTTTTCCAACGGCGTTAGTCTTTCCGAAAGTGATTCCAATTAAAATTAAAAGTGAAAGAACAAAATATATATATAGTGACATATCCACAGTCCTACGGACTTAGCACATGCCTACCTCTAAGTACACATACACCATTGTAATAAACATCATACCCTATGATACCCTGTATGCACTTGTCACACTAACTTCGCATACCCGATGCTACCCCATAGTAAACTAGTAAACACCAGACAACAACCAGACAGTTATTAGAATCCTCAAGCCAAGGCTAATGGAATAAACCCAAACTTCACAACAGGATGCAACCCGAAACTCCAGTCTATCCCGACATGTAGACTAAACATTTATGACTTAAGCTTGCACCCAATTGTCACGTTCCCACGTTCGAAGTTCGGACTCGCAAAGACGAAAACAAAAATATTTGATTTTGTAGCGCTGGTAGACCAACGAAGAAAAGATGGAGCAAGCGCCATCTGTGTGACGGTTGACGAACTCGATTCGCTGGGTAAGAGAAAGCAGCATAGGTCAACAGGGCGAATATTCAGATGCGTTCTGGTGAGAGCGGGATGTAGCTTGGCTGTTAAAGGGTTTGGCGCCATGGGCAAGCGGCATCGGCGTTCTTTTCCATTTACACCTTCCTCAGAGAAAGTCGTGCCGATCAGAAATAGCATTAATTGCTTGTGGAAAGACTTGGGCCCAGCTTATGAAAATCTGCTCAACTCTGGAGGAGTTTCGAGGGAAAAGGCAAAGAGAATAATTTTTCTTTTTTTTTTTTTGTTGGCCGAATCCTAGTGATTAGATGAGTTGAAAAAAGAAAAGAAAGGGGGCTACGATCAGCAGAATTTTGTGTCATTTTTGTAGGGGCCTGGCAGCAGCCAAAAACGGGCTCAAATTACGATATTGGAGACCGACCAGCAGCCGAGCAAACAACAAGTTCTCATTGGAGCAGTACGGCGGCGGAAAGAGTAGTCAGTGCCTACGCAACGGACGATCGTCGAAGAACGACGAGGGAGCGCCCAAACTCGAAAAAAGGGCATTCACTGCGGGCGTGGTTTTATGGTTCGTCGTGTCCCTGCCCCTGATCGCGTTATTCAAAAAAAAAAAAAAATTGTAGTGAAAAATCGAAAAAAAAAATAAGGAGAACACGGGAGTGAAAAAAAGGAATCAGGGATAAAGTTCCAGCAGCACCAAAAAAATGTAATTTTTTTAACCTCACAAACTGATAGAAAGGTGTTGAAGGAGAGAGGAAAAGAAAAGAAGGAGAGGAAATAGTTAAAAAAAAAGATGTCGAGTTTCTGGCCGTGGTAATTTATTGTTTTATAGTTTCTAACAAAT
>VNJS01009271.1:0-33410 GCA_008042575.1 Drosophila watanabei | reverse complement strand
GAGAGAAATCTGGTAGTTGATTTGCACAGAGAGAAAAAATTAAGCAAGGAAAGTTAATGGTAATGAGCTTAATAATAATAAAGAAAATATAAAAGCCAACTTATTGTAACAAGATATTTCCTTATTATTACCAAACTATATAATTAAATAAATAAAATATGTAATAACTATTAACTAAACAAAATTTATAATCAAATTTAAGAAATATAGTTTATTATGATTCACTTAATAAAAATAGAGACATGTTTTTAGTCAAATTTCTTGTGAAATATCTTGTGAAATATTTTGTGAAGTATAAAGCCAAACCTTGAGGACTTTTTCTAGTAATGCAAGATTAAAATATTAAATTATTCCAAGTTATATACTCTATTTATTCTCTCAGTGCAAACTGCCTCTCGACTGGTGTTGTTGTGCTGTTGCTGTTGTCATATCGAATCAGTTTTTGGCTTTCGTCAAACCACTTGGAAATGCAAGCTCCTGGATCCGCGTGGATCCCCGATTCGGAATTTTCAATCAGTTCCAATTGTTGCGCGCCGCTGACAGAGTTTAACCAGGAGGAGGAGGTGATCCCGCACAGATCCCGAGATCCGAGATCCAGGAACACTGAGTGGCAAAATGCGTTGGACCCCCGGGCAAGTTAGCGCTTTAGCTCGATATCGATTCCCCCCCTCCTCCCGGGATCGATGTATGGCAAAATTTAGTTGCGAACAGATAGATTATCCCGGAGTCTTTGTCTTCCCGCCGGCGGCGGCGGCGGCATGATCTACTGGCATATCAATGAGCGGGCGGCGGCGGAGTGGGCCGAGTGCCTGCCTACCTGGCTGGATGCCACTCCGATCGACTGATCCATGCCGCCTTTTAAGCTGATTGGAGATGGTAGCCGGTGGTAGTTGGGAGTGTTTTTAGCCGGTGATTGATATGCGCCCGTTGGCCGGAGGAGCTGCTCTCCTCCTCGAGGAATGCGATGCCGACAAAAGTTACAGCCCGAACTGACAAATGCGACATGCGGCGGGGATCACAGGTGTGAGCGTGTCACGATAGCTTAATAGAAATACCTGAGAAGGGTCACAGGGAGTCTAGAAGGGGATACGTTTCCCTAATTAAGGTTTAGAGGTATTTAAACTAAAAGGAAAATATGTTAAATGGTATAAGAAAGTGATGAAATATTATAAAAAACACTTCAAATCAAATCTATTTAAGAAATTAATTAGAAATTCATTCCTATTAACCTTCCCTATCTTCTTGACAACTCACGCTGCCATCTCTAAATGGGATTAACTACAGATTCCGAGCTGAAGACTTGCCCAACCGGCTAACAAGGCAAATAAATAGAGGAGAAATGAATTAATAATCGTAAATATCAAGCGCAAAGTGTCGCGCCCGGGCACGTGGAGCTGAAAAAAAGAGATGGCCACAAGGAGATGTCCAGGAGAAGATTCTCCGCGATCTAAGATCTTCTTCCGATTGTAACTGTTATTCCAACGGATGACATTCTGGAGCAACAGAGCAGCACGCAGAGCAATTTTAACAAGATCATAAATGTGCAACGCATTGGATCCTCTGATCTTGCCGAGATCGTGTATTTTTTTGTTAGTACAACGCCAATCTCCGAATCTGTGTGGCAAGAACCACTTGGTTTGCTTCAATTCCTAATTTGCAAGCTGAGGCCGAAGACAAAGGAGTAGAAGGTGGCCAGCCGGCAGCAACCATCAGTGGCAATCAATTAAATTTAATTATGCCACCAATTATGGGCTGATTGTCGTCAGGTAACACAGGTAACAGGTAACAACCAACAACAACCGGTTGCAGACACACTTTTGCTGGCCACTTTAATAATAGAATCATTACGCCGACTCGGCGATCTGCGAGTTTCGCAGGAACGCCTTTGTGGGCAGTCCTGGAAATGACAGTCCTGGTATGGCGATAGGCAAATACTCGGGGACACCCTTCGCCGGAGGTCCGCGATCAGCGGGCTCTTACGGGGAATCACACAGAGCGATGATTATCATCTGCATAAGGTGTGCCTCAATTTAATGGGGCCTGGGGACCGGAAAATTGTTTAACAACTCAATGAGTTTGGCGGCGATGACCAAGAAAGGTTTTGCTCACTAAATCAATGGGGATTGATTTTTTTGTATTTCGTTGAAGAAGCTAATAGAGTTGGAGCTTGTGGTTGAGTAATTATACCAGACTTGGTCGCCTGTCATGGTAATTAAGTTGATTTTCATTTGAGATATTTTACTCTTCGAATTTTCTTAATTTCTTACAATAAAACCTATGCTTTAAGGGTACTTCGAGTCGGATAATCAATTTACTGACTAACTAATGTTAAGCAACTCAAAGAAATGAGCTAAACAAATTGCAAAAAATATTAATTTAACACTTCTAGATTCATCCTTTATCCTTCCTTAAAGTTGCAGCTTCTTAGTCCTTCTTCTTCCCTTTCCTCTCAAAGGATTTCCCAGACCCGTAACAATTTGTTTTGCATTTTTGGTTTCTGTCTAATTTCCTTCACTCAAAAGTAATATTTCCGAAGCCAATTAGAGAGGACACACGCCACGGGACCAAAGGCGGCGGGGGAGGCGTGGCAGCCGCAAGGATGTGCATACAATTAACATAATTCGCCTGACACGCGACAGTCCTTGGGGTTGCTCACTCCTTGGTTCCTGCCTGGGGGAGTGTCGGATTGCCGCGAACTCGTCTCAATTTACAATTTATGAAAATAGAATTTGCCGCTGCCATTTTGATGAATTTTTTTGTTGACTCTCCCAGCTGCAGCGGCAGCTTCTGTTTCAGTTTCAGATCCTGAAAGGACTTCTGCCGGCTCCCCGGCTTCGTGCTCTTTGCATGTCTGCCGCATCGTGTTTTATATTGCAGTTGATAATAATGCCAATAAATCAACGATACGCATACACCAGCCGCAGAGCAGAGGCTGGCAGAAATATAAAAAGCCAGCGACGATGATGAAAAGCAGCTTAAAATGTCATCTTTTGTGTGTGCTGTGGCTGGAGCAACAGGACGGGGTCCTGGCCAGGGATACGGGTCTGACTCCTGGACATGCTTATGGAGGGGAGTATGAACTATGACTACTTACCGATCAATAATGACGGGGTCCGATGGCGTCTCGTTGCGGTTACCACAGCTCTTCTTATCACAGCAGCGGCTGAAAAAAAAGGAAAAAGGATTTTTCATTAATTCGGGACTTTAATTACTTTAAATATTTTATAAATAGTTTTAAGGAAAACATAAAGAAAAATGCTTTACTATTTATTTAATGTCTTGACATATACTTTTTGAGGACAACAGTGCGTATACTTAATGTGTTTGGAAAGCCACTTTTTTTACTTATTAACTAAACGTTTTTCTGCATAAAAAAACAATTTAAGTGTTGCCTTAATATTTTTAACATTAATTATATCAAAATATCTAAAAAATATATAATTCTTTAGTTAGCAAAATAAACCCGTTTAATAAAGAAACTATCTTAAACCAACTCCCTATTTTTAAAGCCCAAACAATCTTCCTAAAGAGCAAACTCTTAAACCCTTCCCACTTCTTAAAGGCCTCAAATTTAAACACTTTTCTATAGTCTCTTCAAAAAGTATGTTAGAAGTGTTTCTATTTTTTGGGGGTCAGACATTTGTCATTGCTCCGCCGCCGACATCGGCGCACTTATCCGTTATCTGCATCTATATATACGAGTCGCATATATCTATATCGAGTTCAATGGCTGCGTAATTCCACGACTGCACAGCCCCGGGGCTGGCTCTACAAAAAATAAAGGAAAATAAATAAATGCTGGAAGGGCGGAGGGGGGCTGAGGGTCATCCTGGGGGTGGTATTTTTGGCTTGGACCCGGCTTTCGGCCGTATAACATAAACATGGATGACTGAAATGGGCGCAGAGCCAAAGCCAAAGCCAAAGCGATAAAGAAGACGCCACCCTGCCAGCTCTCTCTCTCTCTCTCTCTAGCAAGGACTCGTCCTTCCGAAGGGGAGGCTGCAACCCCCGCTTTGGGTATACGTGTGTGCGTTGTCCCCTTGTTTTTGATAATGCTACGCAAACATAAAAACTGGGTGCCAATCCGAAATAATAAAAGATGGCCGGCCAGCAGCAACAACAACAGGAGCAGGTCCTTCAAGGGGGGTTGGCGCCGGCAAAAGCTGTGTAATTTTTTCGTTGTTGTTGGTGCTTTCTCTTTTTTTTTTTTGCGCCGTTTTTATTTTCTACGCAACCTTCAGCTGTCAGAAGGCTGAAAGCTAGAAGGGTGAACAAGCCCAAGTGTCCTGCGGGGGTGTCCTGCGGGAGGCTGGCAGTCAACCATTTATACGTTTCAGCTCGCGTGCGTTTGAGCGTGAAAATAAAACGAAGGACACTCTCTCTCTGGCAAAAGTCGGACGGAGCTTAAAAATCAACAAAATTAAAGCGCAAGCAAAACCCAGGGAAAATCACGGAAAAACGGCCCAAGAACAAAAAAGACAAAGCAAATGAGAACTCAGGTCTCTATAATTTGAGTGGCTATGAAAAGGAATGGAGCTGGAAAAAAAAACAATGAGCAAGAAAGGGAGGAAAAACTTAAAGGAAGCTGCTCCTGGGAACTGTCTGCCGCCGAATGCCCGCGAGACTTGAGATTTCGATTCGCAAATCAGTTAGAAAAAGGTGTGGATGGCTTTACAGGCAGGAAGGAAGGGTAATAAAAGTGCAGGAATATTAGTGATAAGGACATAAAGGACCATGGGGGACTCACCTGCACATCACCTCGTGCGTGAGTAGCACGCGACACATCTCCGGGTTCTTGTCCTGACCCTCGTATATGATGGCCTGTAAGTAATCATAAAAAGGATATTAGGAATTATGATATAATTATTTAGGAAGTTAATAAAGGAGTGCTTAACTAAGCTTACTTAATTGCTTATAAAATAACTATTTATGTGTATTTAAGTCCATTTTTTATATGCTTATTTAGGGGGTTTATCTATACTTAGATTAGGCTTAAGTAAAGGCTTGGTTTTAAAGGATTCTACAGGTTACTAGTTTAGTTATCTTAATATAATGTTTTAAACTACTTAACTTAAATATTATTAAATTATTAATTACTAAATAATAATATTAATTTTATATTGTGAATATTACCCATAAATATTATATACACTTAAAAGATTTAAGATGAATTCCTTTTCTTGGAATGACATTATCCGCAAAATGTACTAAATTTCTTTTCAATTATTTTTAGAAACCATAAAACTACCGAATTTTATATAATTTAAAAAATTATAAACCCAAAATATATGCATTTTAATTTCTTAAAGGAAATACACTTAATAAATAACCACAAAATCGTAATATTTCCCCATCTCAATGATTTATTCACCTGAAATAAAACCCCTCCCTAAAACCTGACCCTGCTATTAACCCACTGCCATTGACACCCGCCTTAACCCCCATCTTGCGCACCTTGTGACCCCTGTATCCCCTGTATCCCTTTCCCCCCGTATCAACTATCATTTTTGGCCCAAAGACAAACACACATAAATGCTAATTACAGGACACCGAAAACTCGGTCGGTCCTGCAGCAAATCGACATATGGGACCCAGTGCAAATATTGACAGTGTCCACAATTTTTACCTCCGCATGAATAATATTCGAGGGGCGTAGTATTTGAATTTGTATTTATATTTTTGTGTTCTGTGTTGTGTGTGTGTGTGTTTGCCCAGTGAAAACGCCACTCGAACGAACAGTGTTTGTTTGCTTTGTGCGGTGGAAGTGAAATAGAAGTGAAGTAAGGCGTGTGGCGGGTTCGAAATCGTGCCATGTGGAAGCAACGGCGACCGCAAGTGCAGCGTTAGACAATCTGCTGCAATTTCCGGGCAACAACAACAGAAGCCTCTCGAACTTGCCAAACTCTCGAGCAAAATAGATAAACAAATGGTTGCCCAGGGGGGTGGCACACCAAAAAAGGCGCATAGTTCTCTAATTTAAAAATGATTAAAGCGGGTGTCCTGCCTGCCCTCCCTCGCTGTGTGTTCTTCCCCCTGTTAACCGTAATCCAACACTCATCCGGCGAATTAGCTTGGCGAAAAACACGGCATATGCGAAGGACACCCAGGACTTTTCGGGGGGGTGAGAGGAGGATCATTCATCAACTGACGGCAAGAGATACACGCAAAAGTAATAACAATAACTGAGTGAGGAGGTAGCAAGCAAACCTGAGCTGTGCGTTCGGGTTCATCCACCAAAAAGTAAAAACAAAAAAACGAAACCAACAGCAGCAAGGACGTCAAGGACGAGTGGTTCCTCCATACATATGTGCAGAAGCTGTGCCCAACCAGATAGATAATCAGAAATTAATTTTAATGCAACCAGCAGCAGCAGCAGTCTCAGTCCTCCAGAATCCTACCCCTCAGACAGACAGAGCTCTATATAGCACCCCGGACCACCCGTTGTCTTTGGCATTAGCTGGGCACATGTAAAATTATGATCATCCCTTATTATCCCGTTTGTCAGGTTAATAATTCCCCCCGCCAAGCCGTGGCCGTAACCTGTAAAGGATCAGGCCCCGGGACTCAGCTCTCGATAGCCCCGGCTCAGTGTCCAATATGTGTGCGGGATATCCTTGGCATTACGGCTCGAACTTGTCCCGGACGGAGTGCAGCTAATTATAGGCCGGACAAGGACACGGGACAAGGATGGCATGTCCTCTTTATCCCCTTCCGGGTTAATGGATTTTCAATGTTTTCTTCTCTCTGGGCACAGGACATGAAGTTTTTTGCGGGCAACTTGTATTTGTCACCTGTTTATTTTGGAATTTGACCGACAAAAGGAGAAGGAGTTGTTTCTATATAGTTTTAGGAAAATATAGAATAAAAGGATAAAAGAGTAAGCAAGTAAATTAACATTTAAAAAACAGAAAAGTTACCGCCTCTGAGAGCTACATAAATAATAAGCTCTTAAACCAAAATAAACAACTAAAAACCCAACTACAAAAAAGGATCTCCTAACCTAAAGAGGGTCAAAACATCAGAAATCATCATCCATCATCCTTGCTGGCCCAGGGATGCAGGAACAAACAATTAGTTTGTATCTCCAGCCAACCGTTTTTGTGGCCAAAAGTCAGGAGGAGGATTCCAGGAGTCAGGAGTTGGTGGCTGGAAATCCGAGGCTAAATGGCTCTCCTAATAAAAAAAAACCGGCAAACTAAACGAAAGCCACTAAAACTGGAGTAAAAGCGTTTAAACTACGATTTATCAACAGGACAAAGAACAGGAGTCTGCCGGAGTTGGAGCTGAAACAGGACAGCACAACAGGACGAACAGAACAAAAAAAGGAGCAGAAAAAAGCGAGTGATGAAGTGATGACAGGACCGGCAGTCTGGGGATGAGGGAAAAGCGGGTCCAAACAGGATGAGCCGAGGCGGCCTTTAAATTTTAAACGATTTTTCATCAAACTGCGCCGAAGAGGCAGCGATTTTTTTTACGGCATTTTTGCAAATTGTTATTATCGCTTTTGGAATAAAATGAATCGACACTTGCTGCATTATTCACGCACTTGAATGCCGAGAGTTGCATGCTTCATGTTGCATGTTGCATGTTGCATGCTGCTCCATGCTGCATATTTAACGTGCCAAATAAAAATCTCGCCAAACAAGATAAATTATCGGCGCACAAAAGGGCCACACTGACTGCGAAAAAATGTTTTGCGAAAGGCCAAACAATAAAACAAAAATAAACTGAATAAAAAAAAACCTATACCGAGGGTAGCTCTTAATTTATTAAAGCTCCATTTATCAGGGCAACGCATAAATTGCCACACGGAAAAAAAGGAACGGAAAGCGACATAAAGGTTAACGTTGCTGCAAGGACTCGTGCATCCTCGAAATATGTATTTCGTGAGTGTTTGCACCTTTTCTAAAGGGGGACACCAGGTCCCTTCTCAGGCATTTGCATATTTTTAGGGGCTCAGGATAAGAATGTCACATTATGTGAAAGTATTATTAAAAGAAACGTAAGCACATATCCTTTAATATCCATAATTGTAAATTTTAAATATAAATTCCTATTTATTCTTCTGTAACTTTCAATAATTAGCATAAGTTTGGCTTAAGCCACACAACCCTGTTCCTCTACAGGGTGCATCTGGCACACCTTTGCAGAAAACCTCGAGGTCCCTTTGGGGAGCCGCAAGAATTTCAAAGGGGCATCCGCCGCATGCATTACACATTTCGCATAATGAGGCCGATATGCCAGATTTCATACATAATTTTTTTTCGCGCCCTCTTCCTCGCTTCTCTCTCTACCATCTCTCTTTCGACCGCAGAAATGCACTTGCCGTGAAAGCATTTTTAATCGCATTGCGAGAGACAGAGAAGGGCAGACTGGGGGATGCCTACCAGCAGAGAGAGTGAGGCAGACGGCCATACAGCCGGAATATGGCTCCACTCTCCACACACACACACACACACCACACACATTCATGCGAGAGAGATGCAAATGTGAAGATTTCGCGCAATCTGTTGAATTTATTGAGCGGCTGGCGGCGACGCCAACAACAACAGCAAAAACAACAACAATAATAACACTTTGCCATTAAGCGAGCGTGCACAATTTGTTAATAATCGAAAATGATTCTCTCGCTCTCGGCTTTTTAAGTGTTGACATACAAATTAATTTTATCGCTTAATTAAGGCGCGCAGACAAGTGTGCGAACGGGATGGCTACAAGTCATTTAATAAAGCGTTTTGCTGTATTACTTTTTTCTTTAAACGTTAGTGCAAAGTTGAATAAAATTAAATGCTTTTTAAATTATTATTTGTGTAGATATTTTTCCCAATAAGAACCTATTAAATTTTACAACTTATTTCTAGCTTCTTTTTTTTATTTCCAATATTGATCGCCTCATTTATTGCTCTTAATTTTTGGGTTCTTTTCCAGCCGGCATGCGTCTCTCTCGCTTATCTCAGTGCATTAATCGCTGGCTGTCTAGTTCTGCACTCGACCCCTCTCTCTCTTTATCACTGCGCCGCTATCGCCATCTCACTTTTTCGAGTTTAGAATTTCGCTGCGCTTTTATGTGCGTGTAAATCGCGATAAGCGCAATTTTGGCAACAAAACACACTGAAAAGCGAGGGGGGAAAAAGGATTTTCCTATTGTTTTATGCTGGACCCGTGTCCTGATGATGAACATGAAATATGATCGCCGAAATGAGGCGATTTTCCGTGGTTCCATCGTTAGCTCAAATTGCAGTTGCGCCGTGCCGTGCCGCCTCCCGTTCGAACTGTAATTCGCCGTTATCTGATCGAATGTAATTATGATTATGACCATGATTTGCTGCATTTGCCTGCCCAACGGTCCACGGAAAAAGGGGTTGCAAGGGTTGAAGCTGGGCAAGGAAGCAAGGAAGGATGTGGCCACGTGGATGACAGTTGACAATTGTCCTGCCTGCGCGTCCTGCCTTCTACGATTGCCTACGATTCTGCTACCGATTTCCTTGTAATCGTATTCGTCCTGCCACAGTTTCGGGCTGCTCCTTAAATAAAGTACACCCCCCACCCCCTGAGATAACACTCGCTTATCCCCGCCTTACCTGTTACGCAATCCGATAACAAAGGCGACACGCGACAAACGAAATGTAAAATGCAAAAAAAAAAAAACAACAGCTACAAAAAATAAAGCGGAAGCCAAACCCACCTAATCCGATCAAATGATTGTTCTTTTCCCAGCTTGCGACACTTTCCACTGCGAGTCTGATGTGATGTGCTTTTCCCCTGGACTTAGGGGTAGGTCCTTCAAAAACGCATCGCAAGTCAAGCGGAAGTGGAAGCAATGGGAAGCGGAGGAGTGAAAGAGTATCCTTTTTATGGTTTATATTATTATTATTTTACATCATCAGAATTAGTTTTCTATTTAAACATTTAATGTTGTAATTAAAACAAAAAAATAATAATAACATTTTTGTAAGCCACACAATGATGTCATCATTAAAAAAACCCTTTTTTGCGACGTCAATAAATTCAGCAGAAAGTCAGTTATCAAAGAAACCATAAATCAAGATAAAGATTAGGAAATTTCCGGCTGTCATCTGTGATTTCAATGCTTATGATTCAGAAAACCCACTAAAATTATTTAGAATTCCCTAAATTTCTGGGGAATTATTCTTCTAAAGCTCAAGCAATATTTCTAGCTCATAAATCAAAAAATTATCACAATGAAACAATCACTCATCGGGGAACCTTTAATAAAAACCCGGAAATTAAAAGTTTTCCTTAAAGAGCAATTAATTAATTGTACTTTATATTTAATAGCTCTTTACATTTTGATAAGCTTTATTTAATGCATAAGGGTGTCGTCAAAGGCGACTTCTTATCGGAACTGAATAAGTATTTGATCTTGTTTCCTTGTATTAAATATATTATTCATATTAAATGTTTTATTTGTATTATTTGTAATTAATATATTATTTGTATTTTTTTTTTTGTATTTCTTTGTCAAATTCAATTGACGGCAAGGGGAGGTAATATTTCTGCGATTAAATGGATTTCTCACAGGGAGCAAGGGGAAGCTGCTGTCGATAATTTGTGGACAAATTTATTGTGAGCTCGTTTCTGATTCTCAACGAACGAACCAACGAACGGGCTAAATGGGCAAGAAACGCCCACAAAAAGTGGCAGAGAAATTGAAGAGAAATAGAGAAATCGAAGCCAACGAGGGGGTTAATGGCAAAGACACACACACCAGCACAGAGGCAAGGCGACGTCTATAAAAATTTGTCACTCGAGAAATTAATTGCCCTTGAAAGGGAAAAAAGGGCAAAGGGCGGCATTAGGCCCACAAAAGTGGACATATGGTGCACTGTGGGGATATCGAAGGACTCGCAATCGCCGCAGGACTTGCACGCACCCACAACAAAGCGCATTAACAATGTTCGATCCCCGTGCGATTCTCTCAATTCTCTCGCCTTTCTCGCTTCTCTCGTTAGCTCTGGTCACACCCCTTTCTAGCTCTAGAGCAGTCCTGCGAGCAAGCTAAGCGCCTGACGACTCAATTTATTGGCCAGAGGACACACCAGGACACACTTAATTAGCCGTGACAATCAATTTCGAATGCAACTTATGCTCGAATCAGCAAAACAAACATCGGAAAAATGCTCACAAACGCGGCCAAGTGGAAGGAATTCGTTTTTCATAGACTGGTTTAACTTCTTTCCCTTTACAGGAAGTTCTTTTTCATTTACTCAAGTTGATGAATTGCAATTGTTTTAAGTGTTATTAATAGCTAAAAGGGAACAGAGTTCACATCCCCTCAACTTCAATTTTTCTCAACTCACCTGCTTGGTCACCGAATCGATGAGTCGCACGAATATATCCTGCTCCTGGCGGGCTCCTGTAGAAAAATAAAAATATATAAATATGAAAATATAGTTCACAGCTCAAAAAAGAGACCTCCAGCACTCACCATTGGCGTAGAGCAACTGCAGCCGGTACTGGATGCCATTGTTCGTCTTGGTGGCATCCGACTCCGAGTCCTTCTCGATGAACCCGATGAAGGCCGTGCGCTCGATCTCGATGGGCTGCCCGGCGCGGTCGTACAAGGCGATCACGAAGTGGAAGAAGTTCGACTTTCTCAAATTGCTGGGCGGCTGCTTCTCAAAGTGGGCGCGGCCGATGCCCAGACTGCAATGGAGAACGGAGAGAAAGCCAGGACTTGAATTAGTGAAACATATAGCGGGAGGACGACAATGGTAATTATGACATTAGCTGGGTAAACATAGAGCAGGCCTAAAGAGGCTCTAATTGGCTCTGGAGGACGGCGAGAGATACTCCGGAATTAGGGACAACTCAATTACGGTGAAGAGAGTGACATTCAAGCAGGATGAGGAACAGGACTACGCACAGTGGCAACTATCATTAAAAGCGCATAAGCAACTTCAACGTGACACAATAATCCTGATGTATGACAGACCCTTCCCCGCCTACACTTGAAATATTTTATATGCGCTTGTTACCATATATACATATGTATGTGGGCCAGACACACACAAACACACACACACTTTGATGGCAATTATCCTGAGGACACGTGGACAGTGAGCCGCAGACGGCGGAATAAAGGCTTGTCCTTGTAGTGGCCATATGCTAAATGTCGGACTGACCCCATCCTTTTGGCCCTGTCAGCGGACAATTACCGGACAATGTCGAGCAGCAGGACTAAGGTAGGGTCCTGCACCTTGGCTCAAGTCCTGCTCCTGCTCCTGCTGCATAACGAACAATTTAATTTAGAAAATGCTGATTTTATCAGATTTTTTGTATTTGCGTTACTCGCATTTCCTGCACTATTTACGAGTGTTTGTGCTTCGCCTGTTTGCTTGGTGGCAATGTCAAGGAGCATGTCCTGGCCCACTCGGGGCTCGGGGGTCCTGCAATTATATACACATTTGCCAAAGGATAATGCCAGCCATCAGCTAATGACAGGGGACTCTCCCATTCCCCCGAACGAATTGTGCAATCGAATTCGAGGGAATATCTGTTGTATCCGTCCTAGTTATTAAATAAGTAGTTGGACATCCCCAAAGGACTCAAAGGACATTTTTATCTGTTTGGATTTAGCTTTGGCTTTGCCTTTGGCTTTGTAGTTTTCAATAGTTTTGATTGCCTTTCAACTTTGATGGTTGTTTTTACTGATTCGCGGAAGAGCAATTGCTTTAAATGATAATTAAGTCATAAAGAGGGGTTGTCTTTCTAAGGAAATTATATATTTTGAAACAGTTAAACAATGTATATTTAAGTTTGGAATGTATATATTATTATTATAATTAGTTGTGGAGCTGGGAGGAGAAGAAGGTATACTTTCTAAAGAAAGAAATAATCAATCACCAGTAAAAACTTTCCAAATCGTTTCAATAACATAAAATCTTTGTTTAATAAATTAAAAATAAATACAATTAAGATACCAAAAGTTCATCAAATCATTTAATTTCGCATAAAGTAATTTCGGATAATCTGTTTCTTGGATATAATGCCTTCTGACAGACATCGAGTGATTTAGATTATACGAGTTTCCCAGCGAAATAAAAGACATTTCGCGGTGCTAAAGTTGATTCACCCCACAAGCCGATATCAAATTAAGAGGACAGTCAGCTTTTCGAGGGGGGAGGAAAAGCGGCGGCTGAATGCGATTTTCACTACGAGTGTGGACGAGGAGGATGGTGGGGGGAATGGTGGAGCTTTCCGACATATAAATGCCAGACATGTTACATTCTGGTGAAAGGTTATTGTTATGGCCACGGAGCGGAGCGGAGCGCAGAGTGTGTTCGGAAAGTGAGCAGCAAAATAATGCCGAGTACATCCTGGCAAATAAAAAACTTGCCTCCGCCCCACCTAAGCACCCCTCGCTTTTCCCGGATCGCTTTCTTTCTTCTTTTTTGTTGACTTTTCAACTCGACCGGATGGAAAATCGTTTGCCAGCTCACTTTGTTTGCACTTGCCGCCAATTTGCGAGAGAGGAGCAGCTAACAGGGAAAAAAAGAAGAACGGAACGTGGAGAACATTTTTGTGGCCGTTTTGCTGTTGATTTTATTATGCCAACATTTAATTGTCGCAAATCGATGCCCAGGTGGCCAACCGGGAAAAAAGGCGGGGGATGAGCCCAGAGCCTCGATTCGTGGTCACGTTTTGTCTATTTCTGCTTTCCACACATGGCAGAGGAGAGTCCTGGGGAGTCCTTTAAAAAGGCAACTTTATTTCCGGCCATATACTGGCTTTGCCATTGTTTAAGGACACTTTACGGCCAACTTGTACTTGGACTTTGAGAGCTCGTTCCGTGGGCAATCTTTGTTGAAATAAATTTCCGAATATTCCCTTGATTTATGAGCGGCGACAAGAAGTACAACACAATTGTGTGTGGTGTGTGTGGTGTGTGGTGTGTGCTTTATGCACTTTGTTTTACAGTGCAACACATTGTGGCTGTTCCAGTTAGATGTACAGATAAGTGTTTAAATAAATGGCTCGCCACAAAACATATTGAACAATTATCGGCAGCGAGGAGATTTATTTGTCGCAAAACTTCCATTCACAACAGAAGGAAAAATTCAACATTTTGGAATTTCAAATTGTAATCGCAAAAGTTTTAAATTAGGGGGGAAGGGAGAGAGAAGAAGGGGGTAAGTTGCTCTGGGAATTTATGGGTATTGTAAGATTATTAATTGAGTAAATGCAATTATTCGGGAGATTTTTGGGATTTCATAATTTGTTGTTTGTAAATAAACAAAAGTATAATGGAGAAGGTTTTAATATATGTGGAAGATGTGGTTTGGAGTGTCTGAAATCTTAATTAAATCATAAAGTTATGTGTTGAATGCATAAGTCTAAACTTTATGATGTCTTTGGGTTTGAACTACACAGTTTTTTAAAATTCGGAACTGTAGATTTTAGTTGAATTTTTAAATAGCAATCATGAAGGAAGTTTGAACTTTTAGTCAGACAGCTTTAGACACGTTTACCAAAAGATTTATTTATTAGAAATATTTATTGAAATATATTTTTAAAATTTGGATTATTGGAATTATATTTCAAATATTTACTGGTACTATTTTTAATGATTTTAAATCACAATCAAATTTTACTTTACATAAATTTCAATGAGTTTGAATTATGCGTTAACAGATACATTTATATTTTTCTTTCTTATATTTTGTTTCGAATGTTGTCCAATCTGCACACTTGATTGTTATTTATTTTATTAATTTAAACTGTAACCAACACATTTATTAACTAAACTCCTCTAATATATAATCAAAAATTCTTCACACTTTTAAACTCTTCCCCATATTTTTTACCTCGTTTCACAGCGCATTGTCTTAGAGCCCAAGTTCTGATTGTGATCCTGATTAGGATTGTCCTGTCTCTGATGCTGGCTATGGCCACCCAGATGGTGGTGCGAATTGGGATGCGGATGCGGATGCGGGTGTGGGTGCTGGTGCTGATGATGATTTGCCGCCGCTGAATGGACAAAGCCCGCTGTCATTTCGGTTTCGCTTTCCGTTTGGGCAACTCGCGCACTTCTTCTCGGCGCGAACATCTCACGCCAGAAACATCTCAAACGCAACTAAACAAACAAGGAAAGGCGAAAGGAAAGCGAAAGCTTTTCCCCAGCAACCCTCCTAAGAAGAGAGAGCGCCAAACTCGGGGCATCCCTTTGAGCTCAAAGGCGGCATGGCCTTGCCTTTATCCCCGCATCAAAAGTCGCCCGAGAAGCCAAAGAAAAGTGCGTGAAGCACGCACTTTGAGTGGCTTTTTCGAGTGAGTCTGGGATCTGAATGGACTTTGTTTTGGGGTTCATCCTGCCTGCCCGCGTTCGAGGTGGAGGGAGGGAGGTGGAAGCGGGCGCTTTCCGGGGTTGGACGCCATCAAAAGAACCCCCGCGCATCCCGGCTGACTGACTGACTGACTTACTACGTTTCGGAATCGCTCCCCCAGGAGACTTTATATATCGTTGGACACGATGCCGGCTTTTGGCTTTTTGTTGGCCAAAAGTAAACAAACGCACTTTTTCCCTCTCCACACAATCTTTCCTTTTTGGAGACTTTCTTGTGTGTTGCCGCAACATTGTTGCGGGCACTTTGAGGCTGGCGCTCCTCTTGGAGACTGGCCAAGGTGATTAATGGAGAGATTAGCTGGGATTAAGGAGCCTTTCATTGAGCCTTCTATGAGTCACGATGTCAACGGGGGTGTTAATTAGGCCCCAAAGAAAGGGGATTTGCTTTTATCTTGGAGTGTGTTTACTTATTTTCTTATTGGGGGATTTCTGTTGAGCCTTTGTTGGGCTTTTCAGGTGTGTTATGTTAATGGGCCCCACGTTGGGCGCCAAAATAATGGAAATCGGAAAGTTGTCACTTTTAATTTGGGAAATTAATTTGATTTATTTTTAATAAATACTCTAGAAGACTGTCTAAAATTGTATATAGTTCTTGAAGCATATAATTTCAGTATGATTATGATGGTGAATTATAGAGTTAGGAAATCTTTTTTATTTTTAGATATTTAAATTGGCAAGTAAGAATTTTCATATTTAAATCTGATATTAGGGCCATAAATTTATAATTATATGAAGTTGGAAACTTTACTAAAGTTTCTCAGTTATTTTAATTACACTGGAATGATTCAATTTATAGGAACTTGTAAGTAATAACTTTTTTCAAGTTTAATCATAACAAGAAACTCCCTAAAACTTTATATCTTTAATCCCTTCATGCACATTTCCAATAATACTTTGACTTGAACACCATTATTTTATTGATTTCCCTTCCTATTAGCTCATTGTTAAGCCATAATATACTTCAAAATATTTATATATTCACTATAAAAGCTATATATTTATCTACACACCTCTCATAATATTTCCTTCTCACTTAAACACTTTGAAGATCACCTTTTGGTTCACTTTAGTTAAGAATTTCATTCTGGAAATTCCAGTTTCTTTGGCTTTCCATATTCTTGTTTTTCACTTTGTCCACTTGAAAGATCACTTGTCTTTTAGTCACTTTGAATCACTTAAAGTCACACTTTCAAGTGACCTGACCTGACTTGACCTCTTGCACTTACTTGCTCTGATCGACGACTGGCTGCATGGCCCACCGGCTGCCCAGGGGCTCCTCCTTGAGGGACGTCATCGGACCCCGCGGCTGGTTCATATCGGCGGCTGTCGGCGGCAGGCCGAACATCAGGCCGCCGGCGGACCTGGGGCCGGAGACGGCGCTCGGATAGAGCTTCCGGCCCCACTCCATGCCCAGCTCCAGGGTGGGCCAGGGGGAGGCCGAGCTGAAGCCCGGCACCGGCTCCTCGGAACGCAGCTTGAAGCCGTCGGCGAAGGGATGCGAATGCGGGTGCGGGTGCGGATGTGGATGGGAGCTGGGATAATGCTGCGAGTGCTGGTGGAGATCAGCGTACGAAGCGACTTCGGCGCCGGCTGCTGCTCCTAATCCTGCGCTGCTGCTGGAAATTGTGGCTGCCGTTTTGATCGGTTTCCTGGGCTTTTCCGGGAATTTGGATTTTGGGTTTTGGGTTTGGGTTCTTTGAGTCTCTCGAGGAATGGCAATCAATGGGGCACACTCTCTCTCTCTCTTTTTCTCTCTGTCTTCGAAGCACTTTTCGCGAACGTACGTGTATGCGAGTGTGGGTGTGTGTGTGTTTGTGTTTGTGTGTTACCAATGCACCGCAGAGAATTTGGGATTTTCGGAATCGGAAAATTTTTGAGCGGCGCAACCGTCCCGAGTGGCTGTTAAACCCCAACTGAATCCTCGCCAGCGATGCTGGCAAGAAGCAACGCAGCAGCGGCAGCAGGCGACAAACGACCAACGAGTTTTGAAAATGGAAACGAAACGAGCCTGCGCCGCAGCAGCGCGCAGGGGGTGGCACTGGCTGGCCAAGTGCGATGGCGACCAATCCCGTGGAGAGCCGAACTGTCAGCAAAAAACCAACCACCGCCGACGACAAGCAGTACAGTACTCTCTCTCTCTCTCCCGCTCTCTCTCTTTCGCTCTTACTTGGGCGCAGATGCCCCCTAGGAACGCTGCAATGGAACGTATGTGCGAGGGGGCGTGTGTTGTTGGCCCCAGGATCTCAGCGCGGCGCTCTGAGCTTGGAGCTCTATTCCCAGGCTCAGGCTCAGCCTCAGTCTCAGGTTCCTTTGGCCGCCCAGCTGGGAGACCAAGTGTCAACGCCTGCACATGCAAAAAGCGCTGTACGCAAAACCAAACTCCCTGGCGAGACCACAAAGGAAGCGAATTGTCCTTGCATGTGTGTAGGTGTAGTGTGGCCTTGCCGCCATCTGATTGGTCAGTCAGCGGAGAGCTGGGCACCAAGAGAGCACCCGGTTGTGTTGTGTCTCTTCAGGTTAGTGTGGCTAAGCAGTGCAAGCAGTGTGGCGGAATGAGTGGGATTAAGTGGAACTAAATGTTTGTTTCTCTTTTTTTGGGAAAGTTTAAAATTATGAAAATTGTTTACATATATTTTGGAACTTTGGCTGATTATTTTCTAAAAAATAGTTTTAAATTTGAAAGTTTAGTTTATACTTTGTTTTTTATAAAAGTAAACCAAAACTATGATTTAATAAAATATTTCTCGGCCATATAAAGCAGTTTCTAAGTTCGTCAAAAATCGTTTCATGTCATTTTTCGTTCATTAAAATTTTTTATTTTTACAATGTTTTCTAAATATTCTAGAAAATCAAGAATTAATTCTAGAATCTCAAAATTTTCCTGGTTTTTGTTAGAACATCCTTCACCCTTAACCCCTTTCTTGCCGCATTTGTTGTGTGCACAAAGTTGATTAGTCATCATTTTCGGGTTTAACCCTTCTGACTTTCGCACATTATGATCCTCAAAGGCAAAAGAAGTTGTCAAACACTGTGTGGAGTACCTAAGATTTTTCCATTTTCCATTTTCCTTTTCTCCCCTACCCCTCGCCCGCTCTCAGGGATTAGTTACCGAAACCGCCCACAAAATTTTCACGCCTCGTTAGGAGAACAAAAAGTGAAAAGGTCAGAGGGGATGGCCTGCTTCCCGGTTTTGGTTTTCGTCGGTTTTTGGTTTTTGGTTTTCAGGTTGAGGTTCAGAGGACTCGGTGCTCGGGGTTCGGATGAAAAACAATTTGCATTTTCCGCATTTGCGGTTTCTCGCTGTGACCAATTGAATGAGCGCGGAGATTGACCCAAGAGTTTGTTTGACTTTTCCCTGAATTAATTTGAGGGGCGTGGTAATCTCATTAACTTCTGACGTGGCCCGAGAAAATCTGGCAAAAGAAACTCCGTTAGCTCCGGAATTTTCCCTCTCCCCCAACTCCACTTGTTGGTCTATTTTTGAGAACTTCTCCGGCACAGCATTTCCCCAGAGCGGCGGCCAGAAGAACAACATTTTATTTTATGTTCAAATCAGAGGCGAAAAAGAGCAAACAGAAGATGTCCCCAGACATCGCTAATTAAGTGAAATATCCCGAAGGAAAAGCCGATATTTATTTATTCGAAAGGTGAGGATGAGAAATTCCCTTTCCCTTTCCCTTTCCCTTTCCCTTGAGCCAAAAATGTTCGATTAACCCCTTTTATCACGCCTAATTCTCGGCGGAGTTTCTCGGGCCGCGGCAGCTGTCACGGGCAGTGGACCCCTTAACCCCACCGTGCACCGTAGCCACCCTTAACCCCTTGTTTGTTGTTGCTGCCGGAATTGGTAGCAAATTGTTTACAATTGCATTTACATGGCACTGGACTTTCACTTACATTTCGATTCCTAAATAATTTGTAATTGCTCTTCTTTCTGGTTTTATTTCTACCCCTCAAGTTGAGGGATTAGTGGCAGGACTCACAGGACACTGTCATCACCACAAGGACAAGTGGATGTCAATTAGTCAGGGGATTGACTTTGAAACACAAAGGATGAAGGGAGATTATAGAAGAGAAATTACCTTAATACTTAAAAATAACAAAAACTTATGTAAAGTAATTTATATTTTACAAATATTATAAATTTGAATTTAAATCAGTAACAAATCGTTCCTTTTCAAGTGCCCCCATATTGGTTTTAAATTCCTATTTCCACCATTCAAATATCCTGTCTTCTCAGACCGATTTCCTTTACCAAATCCTGTTCCTTCCTGCATCCCTAACGCCATCTTCAAAGGACCATGAATAATTTTAATATTCATAGCGGTGCCAGAGAGAGAGAGAGACGCTCCAAAGGCAGGACTCGCATGTAAATGTCCCATTTGTCACTCGTAAACAAAAAATAAAAAATAAAATAAGGGAAAGGAGAATAAGAAACCAAAATGCTGGGATATATGGCCATATGCAAGACATTCCCAGCTCAGACGCATTCACAGGGTCATAAATAAAGGCGAGCGAAGGAAATTTGAGGCGCGAACATTTTAATTAGTTTCCCCTCTCGAGAGCTGGTCCTTTGCCAGGACACTTATGCAAATTACCCCGAGCCCGTAGCCTAATGAGAGGGAGAGCCCGGGGCTAACACACCGTGAAAATAAATCATATTCGGTTACAGTTCGAGCAGAGATTCTCTCTCGATTTCAACGAGTCATCATCATCATTGTAATGATCAGGGGAACTCCCTGGTTTCTGTTCCCTAGTTTCTACTCCCCATGGACCTTGTGACAGATGCCAGAGATCCATCTCCTCAGTTGCTTTGTCAGCGATCGAAAGACCACCAAAGTTTTTACATTTCCCAGAATTTCCTCACCCCCAACCCTTAAGCTAATGCTGCACTTGCCGCAGTTTAAAGTGCGATTTAAAAAACTAAACCGGCAAGTGCTCAAGTGGACTCGAGTGGCACGTGGCGGGGCAAGTAAATTTAATTAAATTATCTCAAACACGTGTTTGACCAACTGCAACGATTTTGGGCAAACAATCGCAACCAGTTCAAGTGTTTGCCCAGGCCACCGGCCTAAACGTTCTCGTGAGGGTAACTCTTAGCAAAAAATAAATAAAAAATAAAGCCAGAAAAACAAAAAGGGATTCGTTTACATAAGAACAACAAGCCGGGGGAGGCCTTGGCAAAATAAACCTTTCTTCAGATTTATTATTTGAAAAAACAGAAGCCAAACCCAATGAACTTCTTCCCACAAAGTATTTTCGCACATCCTGATTTTGCTTCTCCGCCTCCTTAACCTGGGAAGGAAACCCGTTTCGCACAGAAAATATCATAAATATTTACAGCCTGCGCTCTCAGCGATCTCAAGCTCTCGATAAGCATTTTTGTGGCCGGTGAAAACAACATTGCCTTATTGATATGAAATTATTTTTCAACTTCTCCAAATATGTGGCTGCTTCGACGCATCAAATTCGAGATTGGGTAAAACCCGCCAGAGGTTCATTAACTTGGCCAAGAGACTAAAGATTGATTTGGCGCGCAAATAAAGTTAGCCAAAAATTAATTACTGCAAAAGGGGAAATGTGTTTCACAATGTGTAATAGATTTTTTAAGGTTAAAAGAGTGTGGGAACTAATAAATTAATGGATTTTAGTTCATCAAACACATAAAAGTAGTCTATTTTGAAAAGCAAAATAATTAATAAGAAATAAATAATAAATATAAGTATTTTGATATTTAATTCCATAGTTTTTTATTTAAAGTGCGAAACAACTAATTGCATAATTAAATGCTTAAAAGCTTTTAAATTAATATAAACAAGAAGGAAAAAAGAGAATTTTAAAGGGAAAACATTGGCTAACTAAATGATAGAAGTTGAGTCATATTTGTACAATTTATTTTTATGTTCTTTATGTATTGAAAATCTTTTGTAATTATTATTATTATATACTAGGTCTTATCTTTAAAGGGAAGGTTGAGGAATGATTCTATATTTGTATCTTTATACAGATCGAAATTATATTACCTTGCAAAAGTATAAAAAAGTTGAAATAGTTTTAAAAAAATTCCCAATGGAATATCGAAATAGTGTCTAAGAAAAACCATAACCAAATATACAAAATATTATAGTTTTAATAATATAAACTATACCAAGACTTGTTATACTTTATTTATAATGTTTAACCCCTGAAACACATTTAGTTTCCAGCAACTCCTCCACTTAATTTCCCTTGAAATATGTTGTAAATAATTTGATGTAAACTTTTATGAGGTGCTCGTCGCGGAAGCGGAATTCGTGCATCTCATTTGGGGTTTTAGTGCAGCTCCCCAAGGGGTTACGCTCCCCGGTTCCCCCCCTCCGTTGAAACCTCCCCCAATGCTGGCCACCTGGAGAAGCGTGTCACAGCGATGGGGAGCTCGGAGAAGGAGCAGGAGAAGGAGCAGGAGCAGGAGCAGGAGTCGGAGGAGCCTCTCTGGAGAACCACAAAAACGCGAACCAGCAAGCAACGAAAACAAGAATGGGAAATGGGAATGAGCTGCGATACATTTACTAGATTAATTAGCTCATTTACGGCTGACAATGTCCGCGTTAATTCCCAGAGAATTAAATGATAACATCACGCGGACTTTGGCGTCCCGAAAGTTTGGTTTTTCCACGTGTCAATGCGATGGCTTGGCAAATAACCGATGACACTAATATGTGTCCTTTTCAGGGGGTATATCCTTTATCTGTATAGTATCCTGGACGCATTGCATGCGATTTGCATAATTTCAAGGACCAGCGCTGGACGCACCCTTGGCTGATGACGCCCCGCTTGTTTGCATCACTCGCACCTTCCCCGATTTCGTCCTTTTATTTAAACTCCCTCTTCCTTCCGGAGGGGGAGAGCTTCCCCTGTTTTTCTATAATATTTGTAGGATGTGTGCACAGAAAGGCAAAAATATAATTTGACTTCATTATGCGAACAGTTGTTGCCTTTAGTTTTGGTAATTTATTTCAATTTTTTCAGTCCTCCGTCGCTGCTCGTGTGTAGCTGCAAAAAGGGGTTAATGCGGCAGCACTGGGAAAAAATAAGGAGTTTTCTAGATCTAAAGAAAAGAAGGATAAAGAAAAGATCTAGGTTTGAGCCAGAAGAGGTATTTGTTTCCTTAAATTAAATTGAATTCCTTTTATTGTTTCCTTAAGTTTCTATATTTAATATTATTAACAAATTAAAAAGAAAACTTTTCCCTGTGCTTAGTGCCACCCTGGAACATATCCTGTATACATTTCCAGATCCTGCAACTGTTCTTTTGACTGAACCAAGTGCGTGTGTGGGGAGAAGGCCTCAAATATTGTTACTCGCTGCCATTGTTGCAATTGTTATCTCCTTTTATTGTTGCTCCTTGTCCAGACAAGACAAGATTTCGGGTGTGTCCTGCCAGCAAATCAAATGCAACTCCTGCCTATCACAACATGGATTCATAATTAATTTTTGTGAAATTTCCAAGACTCATCAGGGTCAAAAGAAATGTGGCGGCGGCAGGACCTGGCGAATCCCGGGAGAGGCAACCTTTTTGGCCACTTAGTCTCAGTGTCAGCCGCAAGTAAACAAGCAAACAAACAAAGACTGGCAACAGACTGTAACGGTACTGGACAGCTGCAAGGATATTGACACTTTTCTTCTTCTCAGAGACAGATCTCCCCTTCTATTCTTTCCAAACTTAGTCCTGCTCTAAAGGACATAACCATGCATATAAATTTGATTATTATTAAATCGGGCACATTAGTGAGCATTTCTAATGAACGCCGAGAGAGATCCTTTTGGCCCGAAAAAAGGGTCAGCCCACAGACACACCCCCAAGCTCACACATGAGCTTGTTAAAGTCAATTTATAAATGCTCAGGTTTATGGTTTTAAGTATTTAAATATTTAGCACACTTCTTGGCCTCAGACTGCGGCCTCTGTTGGCCATAAAGGACCCTCAAACTCCTCTGAGTGAGTGTGTGCGTGTGTGAGGCTTTTATTCATAATTTATGCCTCCGCAGGGCGACACTCATTCGAGTGTGCGAAGGGTGTGGGCAGTGAGTGCACTCATTAACCGAAGGCTGTCCTTAAAGCTAAATTAGATCATTTTATTTCGAGTACTTGTTCGGGCTTTTGGAGATTTAATAAGGATTTAAAACCAGGTTTTTTTTAAACAAATCTTCAAGGATATTGTGGAAAATGGATATTATATTCGAACGTTGCAATACAAGTTGTTTTTAATGTTGTTTTCTTAAAAGAACCTTTCAGTTTAATAATCATCACAACAATTATGATTATATTTCTTTTTAACAATTAACCAAGAGTCAATCAGTCCAAGTGAAATGCATTTTCCACCAAAAACTCCCCACCTTCCACCTCCCCCCTCACTCGAACTCCTTCAGGACATTGAGCCATCGACTTGACCTGATAAATGAAGCCATTCGCATTGTGATGTTCAGCTTAGCGATTTCAATTATCGGACATGTTAGGCGGGGGGTTGCATCCTCCTCTCGGGTACTCATTGGGGCAGGATAACGTGTAACGTGGCCAGGATAAGGGGTGGGTGGTGCAGGCGGCGACCGCCGATTAGCACGTGCCGCTCGTTCCGAGGAGGAAGGAACGGAGGAGGAATACGCAAAAACGCAAGGACACGTGACCCCGAGCGCAGCTTCCGAAGATAAACATAATTATGCAATCCGGCGAGGCGAGGGGCAGGGCCAATGTTGGCCAATCTGATAACACGCAACGAGATTTGTCATCATCAAACAAAGTGGGCGTGAAAATTGCGGATGAACCAGATCGCAGCCAGGAAGGATACACGGCAGGACTTCCTGGGCGGATGCAATCATGTACGCGGCGTGTGCGCGACATGGCCTTTGTTTGCCTTTCCCAGGGAAGCCAAGGAAAGTAGTCGGAAATAATTGCGGAGCAGAAAAGGATAATGGGCAAGTACATTATTATATATATCTATATATCTGGCATATGCTCGTTGGGATCATACTTAGAGAGTTGGCAGGACAATGATTCTGGATTCAGGAAGCGTTTCTTTAGCGCCACACAGCCTCAATGCATTCTACTTTGTCTTTTGTCTAAGCTGAAGCACTTGGAAAAATTTTAATAACAACTTGAATATATTTTTAGTAAAATTTAGAAATAGAATAGATTATAAATAAGTATATTTTCGTACTTTGTTGGTATTAAAAACTACCAGAAAAATTATATCTATAAAGATAACTTAACCTTAGTTAGAAATATCCTTTAATTCTTACCATGTTCTTTATTTTCCAAGGTGTACTTCCTCTGGCCGTCACGTAGTATATATTCTGGCAGCAACTCCTTTTCAGCCTCGTCCTTCTTGCGCATTAAAGTTTCATCTTCATTTGGCTTCGGCCACTTGGCATGCGAGAGAGCCACTCTTGACCTGGCTGAAAGGATACTAATCATGGTCCTGAAGCCATGCATCATCCTCTGCACATCCTCATCAGGTTGATTGCGAAAAATCACTGGAGAAATCAGAGCCAGCTCCGTGACACATCCCAAATTTTCATCCTTTTCATTTTTTGGGTATTTTTAGGCGAAAAAAAAACGAACAAACAAACATTGAAAATCAATTTCGTAATCAAAGCTTTGTCATTTCGCAGTTGAGGGAGGTTCATTGTCACTCAGGCCATCTTCCTCCTCTCTAAAATAAAATGCCAACTGTGGAACATTAAATACAAATATAGAATTATGTTCAGCTGTTTAAATTATTCATATTTTTCTCAGGTCTCTGGAGAGCAAAGAAATATGAATGAAGGCCACAGAAAGTGTTCTTGAATTAAAAGAAAATTCAAATTTATCAAGGAATTTGATTTTTAATTCTTAAGAACCAAAAATTTCAAAGGAAAGAATAATTTACTTGAGTTAAGAGAAAATTAAAAATATATTCAAGTTCATTTCATTTTCTTTGATATTTTTGTTGAGTTTTTTTTTAGAAATCAACGTTTAATTGTTTAAGTTGTTAAAGAAATTTAAGGAAAATATGTTATGAAGGTCTAGAAAATTATATATGACTAAATAAAACTATAAATAAATAACTAACAAAAAACGTTGGAAGATTAATTGCAATATTTATTGAAAATCAACATATTTTAAACATTAAACAAATGCACAAATTGTTTGATTAGGGCAATAGCCATAAAATGGCAAATATTTAAACTATTAAATCGCTTTGTTAAACTGAATAATTGAACACTTTTGTACACGCATTCAACCAAATTAATTATCTTTGGGAACAATCATAACAACAAGTTAACCGAAAGCTTCCACAAGGCCAAAACAATTTAATTATAATTATTTGTTTATGTTTACTTACCAAAAAACCAAACTCGAAAAGAGTACAATAATAAGCCCTGAAGCTCAGTTTTAATAATAAACAAAACTAAACAAGAGTAGAGCCGAATTTCTGCACTTTTTATAAAACTTCAACAGGACCTTTATGCCTCACTCATGTCCTGTCTGGCGATGGAAAAGTGGAGCAGGAAACAGGTCCGGGTCCCCGAGTGTCCCAGGTCGGCTGTCAAACATAATCACCTTGCCAGCTTCCCCCGGCAAAGCTATATTCTCCGAGGAAATTTATGTTTTTTATTCGGTTTCGGGATGGACAGCAGAGACAAAAAGTCTGGCTGTGAATGAGAAATATTTTATTTCGGTTTCCCCTTCCCCCTTCCCCGGCTACCCTATTTCATTTTTTAACACATTTTGTAATTTCAACACGTTGCCACGTACCGCAAAAGTTTCTTTCAGCCGGGCGAGTGTCCACCACTCGGACTCGGACTTGGATCTGGACTGGAATGATTAATGGTTGCGGGACAGGCTCCGAGCTGGCTGGGCCAAATAATAAATCGTTCAAATCGGCTGGGGATTATTTTTCCGAGTAGGCGGACCAAGTATTCTGCTCTGTCACCATTTGCGGAAAGGTTTTCCCTCTGAATTAGTCTTTTTTTTGGCGAAAAAACGTGTGCGAAATTTGAAAATATATTTGTGTACAAATGGCAGGAAATTTGTGGATTTCTATTAGATTAATATTAAGCTAAAAGAATTGAATTTGTTGAAGGATGTTTGAGTAAATAAACGGGAGCTGGAATATATATGAAATAAATAACTCATTCGGTAGCCAAAAACCCAGAAAACCGGTTGCTGGGTTACCTAATGACTTTTGTTGGATTTCCTGGAATATATATGTTAATGTAAAATTAAATAACAAGATTTGTTTTCATTTGCAAACAAAAACAAGCCAAATAAAAACCAGTTCAATTTCTAACGGAGCGTCTTAGTTTGCCTAAAATTCAAATTCACAGACGCATGCCGGCCATTATAATAATTTAACAAAATTAATAGTTTAGTCCGGCCATCTGTGGAGGCACTTCTTGGGCGGTGTAATCAGGTTATTGCCCCAAGAAAAAAACACAAGAGGGGTCTCTCTTCGAATAGGGTCAAAAGCAGGGCCCAAGGCGGCCCGAGCACTTGGCCAAAATATATACAGACTAAAGCTCACACGAAGCCAGTGTATATAATGCGAAATACAAATAAAGCGAAAACAAACAGAACTCAAATTCCCAGCTGTCATGTATTCTTCATTAACTTTTTGGGGGATTTCTTATACTTCGCTGAGAAAAAGTACCCCGAGAAGAGAGAGAAGCTGCGAGTATATTACGATCTATGAATCATCCGATTCTAACTTTAGTTTTACGAGTCTCGGCCAGGTTTTAACTTTAAAAGAGGCTTCATTGGGTTTTTATTGCTGCTTCTTTTGTTTATTGTCGGCGGAGTTGTTTGCTCAGTTCTTCCTCTGCTTGTTTGACAGCTTCTCTTCCACCTTTATCTTATATATATATATAAATTTTTGATGATGATTCGCACTACGTCAGCGCTAGAAATTTCCATATAAAAGCCCCGCCGATCGGCAACGCGCGTTTAGTCGATTTGGAACTTTTCACGCGTTCGCTGCCTCAGTCTTTCGTTCGTTCTTTCGCTTATCGAGTGTGTGTGTTGGAGTGCGCTTAACCCCAGAAAGCCTAACCCTTACAACATGAAATACGCCGTGCTTGCTCTCGCTCTGTTCGCGGTCTCCGCCGCCGCGGCTTCTTCCGGTGAGTCGAAAGTTAATCACAATTAGTGGCTTTTAATGGAGTGATTAGAGGCCTGCAATTACATCATCATCACAAAGGCAGTCCAAGGCTGTTCATCATCATGTTTATTATTAATTTGATTAACAAGTCGGCGGACGGGTATGTTAATAGTAGTGATATACCCGAAAAAAAACCTATCGAACTCCGGCACTGAGGGGAACCCAAACTGGTTTGTGAAATTCGCTGGCTCATTAACTTCACGAGCGACAATGTTTGCCCTGCGAAACTTTCCGCACATTTAATTTCGACTTTTGTGTATAATCAAGCGATTCATATTCGCATTAGGTTTGCATTCACATTCACGCGTTGGAAGAGTGGACAAACTTTCACACTTTCAATTCCAATTCGAATAGTTGTTTTGAGAGCAAAATGTATATTTAACAAAAGTGTTTAATGTATATAAATGCTAAGATCTAAATATATTGATAGGGAGCATAATATTAATGATGATGATAATATTAATGGTATTAAAGTTAAATTAATAGTATTTTTAAGTTAATACCAATGAAATTAAGGGATAAATACGTTCTGTTTTATTGGCATTCAATTAATAATATTATTAATATTTTAAATACAAACAAAACAACATGGATTTATCCCTTAATTTCTCCTGAAATAATATATACATATATAAGAACATCTTGTATCATAAATATTATTTTTATGTATTTTTAGAAGGATGTTAATTAAAGAGCTAATAGCTAAAATCGAAATTCACATTTTAATATATTTTGAGTTGATACTTTTTAGAAATGCCAACTTGTGATAAATCTTAGAATGATTTTCGAATTTTTATAGAATTTTCTAGATTTTCCTCCCAGGTTGCTAGCTATTTTTTAAAGAAGAAGAATATTTTATAATAATGCTAATGGGAGTATTAATACTTATTAAGCAATGGTTTAATAGGTCTTGAAGGTTTATTTTTAAAGAGAAGTATTATTACCATTATCAATTTCTCGTTACTATATATTATACAGCTAATGAATGTAGAAATTTTATTTTAAGCTAAGATTTTATGGGTTTCGTAAGATAAAGACGTTTATAAAAGTTTAAATATAATTCAGAGGATTTACTTTTGATCTATAGACTGTTCTAGGCTAAATTCAAGTCTTAGTATTAGTAATAAATCCTTAAATCGGGAGTATTATCCAATTGGCCTTGAATAAAGTCTGTATATTCATTTAACCTACCTTTTTCTACTAAGGAATAGGTTGCAGTATATTAATAATAATAATAAGAGTATTTATCCATTTCGTATTTATCATATATATTAACATAACTTTTCCTTATAATTCTGCAATTAAAATTATTAATTTAATTACCAAATTTTTCTAGCTGGCCAGTTCCTGCCCCGTGCCTTCTTCACCTTGGACTCTCAGGGTCATCAGTCGGATGTCCATCCGGTGAATGCCCATCTGCTGAGGCGTCTGCGTCGTCAGGCGTATGGCGCGTCCTCCTCGTCCTCCTCCTCCGCCTCAAGCGGAGATGGCGGCACCGTCACCTTTGTGTCCCACTCCGTTCAGAATGCCGATGGTTCTGGACAGGCTGGCTCCTCCTACACCCAGCAGGCGGCGGGTGTTCCAGCGGCGTAAGTCATCTGGAGATCCATCTCGTCATTCTATCTAATGATTTCCTTATAATTTTTAGTGTGAACTTCGCCAACCGCTTCGGTGAGGACTCTGCCACGGGCAACTACAACAACGGTGCCTACAATACCGGAGCCTACAATACCGGAGCCTATAACCCCAACTACAACACCGCTGCCAACATCAACACCAATGCCGGATTCGCAACCCTGAGCAGCTCCCAGCAGAGCTACGGATCCGGAGTGGTGCCCTCCACCCAAGTCCACCAGACCGTCACGACCTTCGATGCTAATGGCAACCAGAAGGTGACCACCATCCATGGCGCCACCGATCACACCGGTGTCCTGAACGTCCAGAAGACCGAGGCCAACTACAGCGGCTAAACAATGGATCCTATATCCTTAGCTTAGCTTAGATATGTTTGCGAGAAAGAGGTGTACATTTTGAATAAATTTAAATACAGTAAATTAAAGTTATTAAAAGTGATTTTTAATGATTTTGAATCTCTGCAAAGTGTGCTTTTTCGTATTGCTACCAAGATGTAAGGTATATATAACTCTTTTCCGTTTCAGTACGTTGTATATTTTTGATTCCGCTTGCCTCTTGCATAGGTCAATTAATTGCTTCCAAGTGGGCGCACTGACACGCCCCCTTCCAGATGTCGCAGCTTATTCATTGCGGTTCCAGTCGCTGCCACATTTCAAGTGCTCTTTTTTACACACTCTAGATGATTGCATGCCACATCCTCTCAGTGCAGAGAGAGAAACAGGAGACGTGTTTATTAATTTTATAATTTTAATTTCAGGTTAAAGTATATTTTCCATAACATGTTACAAATAAAAGTATTTAGCACCATAAATGGTCTCAGAGTTCAGGGATTGTATGCCTAAAGAATATTATTTTTCCACAAAAAAATATTTTATTGCATATTTCTGGACACCTTTAAAGGGATTTTAAAATCTCCAATTCATAATTAACCCCGATAAATCATAAAAAATGTATCTGAAAAGAAGATGCAAAATTCATTGTGTACTAAATTTTTCCCAGTGTCTGCATGCATCCTTCGTCCCTTACTCTCTGGCAAGTTTAATCTCGCGTCAAAAAGAGATGGCAAGGTGTGAGGAATATAGAGAGAGAGAGGAAGAGAAAAAGAGAGGGAGTCCTTGTGCTCTGCTGAACACAAACAATTGCAAAAACAGGGGCGTGCTTAGGGGGGGTTAATCGCGCGAGTGTGGGCGTGACAGGCAGTGTTGGTAAATGCTTTTAGCGAATTAGGGCAGCCAAGCGGAACTCCCGAAAGCTGTTAGCGATGATTAAAAACTAGTGCAGTCTCCACGAAACACTATATATCCCTCCATCCCCTCATAGGGAGGAGATATGATGAGCAAGGAGAGGAGTTCGTGTGGTGCCGCACAAGATATGAATATGGGATTTGCTTGGGGAATTGCCGAAATCTCAACAGGTGCACGCACTTTTCAACACACACACACACAACAGCAGCTCCTGTAATCCTTCTTCAGCCCCGAAAAGTTTGCCGAAAAGTTTTTAATTATTATAATTAATTACTTTGATCTCTGACAGGCAACTCGCTCCTTCTCGCTGCTATTAATTTACTTGATTAAGATGCGGTTGCTCCCCGCCGTCGTCCTTATTAAAATGTATTCCACACAATTCGTAATTCGGAAAGTGTAATGAATTTACTTTTCCACCAGGACCTGCGCTGAATGTGATAGATTTTCATTAGCCAGGACCTTCTCATGTGTATATGTGAGTGGGTTAAGGTGAAGGGTTAATTAGGGCGGAGCTTTCAAGAAGGATTTATGGGGACTCTCCGGCAGAAAGAATGGGAGGTTGTGAATTATAAGTACGAGTTACTTTCAACTATGCATAATTAAGAGGGTTTTAATTTGAGGATTTTACTTTGCTTTTTTGCTTCTGTTATCAGAGCTATAAAATATTAAATAATGTTTTTAAATAAGGCTACGTTAAGTAAACAGAAAATAATTAATAATAATTTAAGAAAGAGCGTACTTTAGGTATTTTAGCGGGCATAATATACCAAAAACTCCTATATATTTAGATTTGTAATTAAAATCTTAATCAATAGGAAACAAAGTATTCAAAATGAAAGCATTTATTACTTGTAAAGATCGCCATCCTATTCAGTCCTTTTTTCCTATTGCTAATGTCAGGGACATACGAACTTTGGTACCTTGAACTTAGATATTTTTGTAACTCTTTTTATTTAAATTAACTGATTAGTTTATAAATGATTAACTTCTATTTATAGAATTAAGCCGCATGTCAGCTATAATTGCATGATTCAACCTTTGACTTTGAGGAAGAACCAGCTGTGTAGATTTAGCTTAATGACTCTTTACCTTATACCCGAAGACATTCTACAAGCATAAGCTTTTGTTAGAAGAATCCGAAGCTTCTAAATTCTTCTAGTCTTGAACTTGAAGAAAGCTTTCGCGAAGCTGAAAAGAGAGAGAGAGTGAGAGAGCTGGAAGACGGAAAGAACATGCTTCAGTTGGCGTGCTCTGAATTTCGATGAAAACGGGACTGGAGCAAAAAGAGTCACCATTCCAGGGATGGACCAAGGAGGTGGAGGAGGCGGGGTCGGGGTGGAGTGAAGGCATCATCATCGCATTGGAGCCGCTGATTGATGGGGAGTCACGCGGAGACAGCGGACAACTTGCAACAAATTAAGCGTCTTGTGTGGTCGAGCGTTGCGGTAGATCGACGCCACCTGGTCAGGTATCCACCACCCCGTCAGCCCCCCGTCACTCCATCCGTCTCCTGCTACTACCCACCTTATCCTCATACAACATATACACTGCAAACTAAGGAGAATTTCGAAATAATTAATTTTCTTTACAACATATCTCATAAAGATTTCATTAATTAAATTATAGTAATGTATTATGTAGATATTTCTTCTTTGTGAATATTTATGTAATATTAAATTGTATTAAACTGCTCTTTTTAGAATTTAAAATTAGTTTTCCGTGCACTATCGTATTCAATTCTGAAGTTCCAGAGAGTGACCACCGCCGGCGATGCCTAAATTCAGTTGGACACGAGCGCCGATGCTGCGATCAAGTGACATTTTATTGTCGGCAATCGCTGGCTTTAGCTTTATTTCGCCTTTTTTTCCGCTGCTTCTGGTTCTGTTTTGCTTTTTATTTGTATTTATTTCGTTTTTGCCTTGGGCCGCATTTGCTATTTAGAGGCATGAAAGCGGCGACGGATAATTGACAACAGTTAATTCCATTCCATTGATCGCCGGAGCGTTGAAATGTCGCAAATTTAATTATTGAAGCCGCACGCTGCCAGTTCAATTGGAATTGGAATTGGAGCTGGAGCTGGAGTTGGAGTTGGAGTTGGAATTGGAAGCGAAATCCTCAGCTGACCGTGGGTGGGCAGCAATGTAAAAGGATTCCAGGGAGAACAAGCAGGAGGAAGCAAGAATTAGGGATGGGCGTAGGATGGAGTTATTGCTGGAAGGAGGAAAATTTGTTGTAACTAATTGAACGATTTCTTGAAACTTAAATGTTTTTTTTTAAATAAAATAATACATTAAATTTCGCAGTTTAATATTTTCAAAACCTTTATTTTTAAGAGGAAACTCTTTTTAAACCTTTCAAAATAAAAAGTCCAACTTGTAAGCTCCTTTTTTGGCTCACCTCTGAGGTTAAGTGGGGAAACCTTAAGCACTTTTGGGCCTTTAAGTAAAAACAAACAAAACGCCGCAAGAACAGGAAGCAGAGGACATCAGTGAGGACCAGAAAAAGCAGAAAGGAGCAGGAAGAGCAGAGAGACTCAGGAAGAGCAGCGCCATCGTCCAGGTGAGCCGCCAGGTGAGTGCCGCCAAACGAGCACCAAACAAAACGAAACAAAACGAAACATTTCCTGACAAATTTCTGTCATTTCAGCAGGAGCTGGGCATAAAGTTCGTCCGAAAAAAAATAAAAGAAAATGCAACGAGGAGAGCTCTCCAAAAAAAACACCAACGATTTGTGCAGTCATCGGAAGCGGAAGCACTGCCAGGACTCGGCATCTCCTCCTCTCCTCCTCCAAGGACCAAGTGACGAGGACCATCAGTGACTGAAGGAGCGCACTCCTCTGTTGACTTAAATCGTTTAGGTAAAGTTAAACAACTTGTTCCGTTAATTGTTAAACAATGCTCAGGCAACTGAGAAAAAAATACAAAGCAGTGAGGAGGGTTTTCACAGTTTTCCCAGTTTTCCCAGCTTTCCTCTTTCCCCATTTTCCTCAGAGA
>VNJS01009268.1:0-13798 GCA_008042575.1 Drosophila watanabei | reverse complement strand
CTGGCGGCGCGGATCTCCACACCTCAGAGGGTATTTTTTTGGAAGGGATGTTTTTTAACGGAAGTCAGGCGGGAGCCGCGCCGACACCTTTCAGGAATAACGCCCACGCCTGCTCAAAAAACGCATCGCGCGCAGCGTCATCTTCCAGCGGATTCAGGCCGAACAGGCTCTGCTTCATGGGCCAGCCGGTCAACATCCCGGCCCAGAGATGCGTCGTGGTGGAATCCGCATGCCCGGCTCCAATCTGTCCCGCTGCCTCCGCCGCCTTCAGCAGGCGCAGGAAGTTGGCATGGAACGGCTTGTTGATGTTCTCAATCGCATGGTCAATCAGGCTCGGGTAACGGTACGCATCAGAAATCAGAATCCGATATGTCCCCAGCGCGTCCGGCCGCAGCACAAAATCCAACATCAGGCGGCTGATCGTCTTCAGCTCCTGGAGCGGGTCTTTCAGCGGTGTTTCCGCCATGGTGCGCAGCAGGCAGGCCGTGACGTTGGTAATCACCGCCTTGAACAACTCTTCCTTGGAGGGATAGCGCCGGTAGAGCGTCTGCTTGCTGGCCGAGGCCTTGCGCGCAATCTGGTCTACCGATGTCCCGGCATAGCCATGCTCCACAAACAGGCTGGCCGCCACCTCCAGCAGATGCTGGTCAAGCTGTTCCGTGCCATAGGGGGTCGGCCGCCCGCACCGACGCTTCTTCCCCTCAAGGCAGGGGTGCGCCATGTCCAGATGACTGGCTGCGTCAGGTTTCGTCATAAAGCAACGGGCCTCAAAGAGCGGAAAAAAGCGTGTCAGGTGTGTGGCGGAAAGGCGTTGTCTCGCTTTTTTTGGCAGGAAAGACAAGACCAGCCCGGTCCTGCCTGCCACCATGCCCAAATCTGCCATGCTGATAAAGCCTGTCCTCACCTCTTCTCCTATGTGTGACACTCAGGCCGCTGGCGCACCTGCATAAAGCGGCGCAGGATTACGCAACGCTGCACCGTAATCCGGCAACAGGGCAGCAGGAGAGACAGAAAACCATGGTGCCGCCCACCCCAGACCATCTGGATACGCCCGGCGGTCTTTCCCACGCCCCCAGGCCGGAAAGCGAGGCAGATAGCACAGGTCTGCACGGCGCTGCGCAGCCCTTTCCCGGTCCGTCCTCTCCCCATCCGGCCGCCCCGGCAGAGGCGCATCTCCATACGCCTGACACCACACAGGCTCTGGCCGCCATTCTCGCGCTGGATCATACGCTGGCGCGGTTTTACCGGCTGATCATGGTCGTGGTGGTGCTGGCGGTGCTCGCCGTCGTTATCAGCACCGGCGGTCCGGTGCTGATGGTTGTGTGTGCGTCCGCACTTGTGGCGGTGGTGCTGCACGGGGCCGCCCGCTGGATCACGCATCTGCTGCGCCTGCCGGAATGGCTGTCTGTCATGCTGCTGGTGCTGGCTCTGGGGGCGGCCGCTACGGCGCTGGTGCATGTGTTCGGGCCGGAAATTGTGGTGCAGGCCGCGCATCTGCGCACGGCTCTGGTCTCACAGATCAGCGCCCTGCATGACCGGCTGAACAGCGGAGACTTCGGCCGCCTGATTCTGGATCACGTGCCGCAATCGCTCGGCGGCAACCAGAGCGGGGCAGGCAGCCGCGCGCCGGGGCTGGATTTTGCCGGGTCCATGACCAACGTGCTCACGTCCACCTTCGGCTCCGTCGGCACCCTGATCGTTATTGTCATCGCCGGGATCTATTTCGCCCTCTCACCCCGCCTGTATGCCAACGGAATTCTCAGGCTCACGCCGGAGCGGCACCGGCCTCTGGTCCGCTCCCTCCTGCAAACCATCGCGCATACGCTCTCCGCATGGGTGGCAGGGCAGATGCTGGATATGACGGTGGTGGGTGTGCTGACGTGGCTCGGCCTGTGGGCCATCGGCATGCCGCTGGCGCTCCCGCTCGGGCTGGTGGCGGGCACTGCCAATTTCATCCCGTATCTGGGGGCTTTTGTTGGGGCTATTCCGGCCTTGCTGATCGGCCTGTCCGTCGGCACGCAGGAGGCGCTCATGGTGCTGGGCCTGTACAGCGTCATTCAGGCGTTTGAAGGCTACATCATGTCGCCCTTCATCCAGAAGCGCGCCGTCAGTATGCCGCCAGCCCTCACCATTCTCTCACAGACCATTTTCGGCGCGTTTCTGGGCATGTGGGGCTTTATTTTTGCGTCCCCCATCACTGCGGTTCTGCTGGCGGTCGCCACGCGTCTGGCTTCCCCGCTTAAAGAAAAAGATATGCTGTAAATCCGCTCTTTCCCCTTCTCCGTGCATACGGCATAGGGTGCGCCGGATGACCGTGCGGAAGGAAGAAACGGGGATGAACACGCGCAAGCCGCTGGATGCAACAGCCACCAGCCTGATGGTGGGTCTGTGCTTCTGCTTCGGCCTGCAACAGGTGGCGCTCAAAGCCGCCGCGCAGGACATGGCCCCCATTTTGCAAATTTCCCTGCGGTCCGGTCTGGCGGCCCTTCTGGTGGTGGGCCTCATGCTCGCCCGGCGGGAACGTCTGGTGCAGATCAGCCGGACATGGAAGCCCGGTCTGGCCGTGGGCGTCCTGTTTTTTCTCGAATATCTGTTTACCGGCCAGTCCCTGCGCTACACTTCCGCGTCCCGTTCCGTGGTGTTTCTGTACACCTCCCCCATTTTTGCAGCCCTTATCCTGCACTTCATGGAAGCGTCAGAGCGGATGGCCCCGCGCCAGTGGGCGGGGATTCTGCTGGCCTTCTGCGGTATTGCTGTCGCGTTTCTGGGGCATCAGACCGTGGCAGGGCAGGGGGCGGATCTGTCTTTGCTGGGGGATGCACTGGCACTGCTGGCCGGGGCAAGCTGGGGGGTGACAACCGTTGTAATCCGTATGTCCAGTCTGGCCACCGTGCCCGCCAAACAGACTTTGCTCTATCAGCTTGCCGGAGCCTGCGTGCTCCTGTTCCCCATGGCGGTGCTGCTGCATCAGACAGACTTTACCGTCACCCCCATCCTGCTGCTCAGTCTGGGTTATCAGGTCTTCATCCTCTCCTTTGTCGCGTTTTTGCTGTGGTTCTGGCTGCTGCGCCATTATCAGGCCTCGCGCATTGGCGTCCTGTCCTTCATGACGCCCCTGTTCGGCGTGCTGCTGGGGGCCGTACTGCTGCATGAGCCGGTGGAACCGGGCTTTGTTACCGGGGCCTTACTGGTTGTCGCCGGGCTGGTGCTGGTCAGCGGGGCCGGGTGGATCAGCCAGAGCCTGAAAAAATTCAGACGCCCCGCCTGAAGGGCGCAAAAACCGCACGGCAGAGGCGCCGCATCACATCCCTGAGACCCACCGGCCCGTTTGCCTGACATGTGTGCAAAAAGGTGGCGAGCGGCACGTTTTATGTGCATGTTTGGCCCCTTCTTTGCCTTGCCCCGTCTCAGGAACCGGCCATGACGTCTTCGTCCGAGTATGAAAAATTCAACACTCTCAGCCCGTTTGAACTGAAAGACCAGTTGATCAGACTGGCCTCCGGTCGTGCCCAGCGCGCCATGCTGGATGCCGGGCGGGGCAACCCCAACTTTCTGGCCACACTCCCCCGGCAGGGCTTTTTCCAGCTTGGCCTGTTTGCCACAGCGGAATCCGAATTGTCTTTTTCCTACATGGCGGAAGGCATTGGCGGCTTCCCCCGGAGGGACGGGATTGAGGCGCGTTTCAACGCCTTTGTGGCCGACCATAAAGCGGAACCCGGCGTCGCCTTCCTCCGCCGTGCCCTGTCCTACGTGCGCGATCAGCTTGGCCTGTCAGCCGAGGGCTTTTTGCAGGAAATGACGGCAGGCATCCTCGGCTGTGACTACCCCACCCCCCCGCGGATGCTGAAATATTCAGAGCAGGTTGTCCGTCACTACCTCCTGCGGGAAATGGCGGGCGGCACCATGCCGGACGCCACGACGGACCTGTTCGCGCTGGAAGGGGGCACAGCTGCCATCAGCTATATTTTCGCATCCCTGCGGGAAAACGGGCTGATCCACCCCGGCGATAAAGCTGCCATCGGCATGCCCGTCTTCACGCCCTACGTGGAAATTCCGGAACTGCGGGATTACCAGTTGCAGGAAGTGCCCGTCTACGCCGCGCCGGAAGCAGGCTGGCAGTATCCGGACAGTGAGCTGGACAAACTGCTGGACCCAGCTGTCAAAGTCTTTCTGGTGGTCAATCCCAGCAACCCGCCTTCCGTCAAAATGAATGATGCCGGGCTGGCCCGCATTGCGGAAATTGTCAAAACCAAACGCCCTGACCTCATTATCGTCACGGATGATGTCTACGGCACCTTCGCGGATGATTTCCGCTCTCTCTACAGCGTCTGCCCGCAAAATACCGTTCTGGTCTATTCTTTTTCAAAATATTTCGGTTCCACCGGCTGGCGTCTGGGCGTTGTGGCGACCCACACGCAAAACGTGCTGGACCGCGCTCTGGCGGCCCTGCCGGAAGCAGAAAAGCAAGTGCTGGATAAACGCTATGCCTCGCTCACCCCGGATGTGCGCGGCCTGAAGTTTATTGATCGTCTGGTGGCAGACAGCCGCAGCGTGGCCCTGAATCACACCGCCGGTCTCTCCACCCCGCAGCAGGTGCAGATGGTGCTGTTTGCCCTCTTCGCGCTGATGGACGGGCGGGACGCCTATAAAGCTGCTTTGAAAAACCTGCTGCACCGGAGGGAAATTGCGCTTTATCGGGACCTCGGGGTGCCCGCGCCTAATGATGCAGGCAGCACGCATTATTATACGCTGATTGACCTCGCCAATGTCGCCACCCAGCTTTACGGCACCCGCTTTGCCCGCTGGCTGATGACGCGCGTGGACTACCAGACCATCCTGTTCCGTATTGCGGAGGAAACAGGTGTGGTGCTGCTGCCCGGCATCGGGTTTGCGGCCCGTCGCCCGTCTGCCCGCGCGTCCCTCGCCAACCTGAATGAATATCAGTATGCCGCCATTGGGGCCGCTCTGCGCCGCATGGCGGACGATTATTACGACCGCTACAAACGCGAAAAAACGACCGACACAACAGGCAAAAACACCCCCTGATCTGATCTGCCTCCCCGCAGGGAGGCAGCACATCAGGCTCTGCCGGGGGCAGGAGAGGTCTCCTCGCTCCCGTGCGGTGGGGCACAACCGGCCTCCGCAGTGCCGTAGAGCAGTGTGGTTTATACGTCACGCTCCGCCTTTATTCCACTATTGAAATAGTATAAAAATAATACAACAAAAATAACGTAACGAATCATAATGTGCGCATTGACTGTGTGGTTTATTCCCGATATCCCCACTCAGGAATACACTAAATATGGTCGTGCTATGATGATATCACCAAGACACTTAGTTTTTATCGGGACTGTTTTGTCGTCTTGCGGGATGAGCATGGCCATCGCGCACGCGCAGGATACCGCGCAGGCCATCACGGGCAAAACACGCGCGGAACTCCGTAAAGCGGACAGGAAAAAGGCCGCCACCGCACCGGCCTCCGCGTCCGGCACCCTTCGGCATGGAACGCCAGCCCCGGTGAAAGCCCGGACCACTCCCGCCAGACGGGAAGAACTGGAAGTACATGGCAACGCAACCCCCGTCTTTTCAGGAGGCGCGCTGGGCAATAAAAGGCCGCTGGATACGCCGTTTTCCATTCGTACGGTCACCAGTGCGGAAATACAGGAACGTCAGGTAAAATCCCTGTCCAGATTGCTGTCTCAGGACGCATCAGTCGTGACAAACGGGGATACCTATTCTTTCAATGCCTATAGCGTAACCGTGCGTGGCGTCCCGCTGGATGATTACAACGGCTATAAAATCAACGGCTCACCCTTTTACATGACAACGGTGGAACTGCCGCTGGAAAGCTTTGAAAATGTTCAGCTTCTCAAAGGCGCATCCGGCTATATGTACGGGTTTAACGCGCCCGGCGGGATCATCAATTACCAGACCAAAAAACCGACGGAACAGAGAACCTTTTCTGTTGATGCGGGCTATAGTTCCGCCGCCATTGCCAGTGAGCATATTGATACTGGCGGCCGCCTGTTCAACAAGGTCTTCGGATATCGCCTGAATCTGACGCATGAAAAAGGCGAGACCTATAACGGCTCGCATGTAGAGCGCTATTCGGGCTCTCTGGGCGTGGATGCCCGGATTGCCAAAAACCTGCTCTGGACGGCGGACGCCATTTATCAGGACCGAAAAATACGCGGTCTGGTGCAGGATTTCTTTATCGACCCCACAACCTACCCCTCAAACAGCCTTCCTGCCGCCATCAGCGGCAATAAGGACCTGAACTCCTATCCCGGTTCCATGTTCACATCGCACGTCCTGTTTCTGACAACAGGGCTGAAGTGGGATATCAGCCGCAACTGGAAATTCCATGTGGATTACAGCCACAGTCAGGACTGGCGTTCATACCAGAGTGAATGGATGTCCCTGAACAACAGGCAGGGGGATTATGACTCCTACCTGTCCACAGACCCGCGGAGCTGGTCAGATTATAATCAGGCGCAGGGTATTCTGGAGGGGAGTTTTCACACTGGCTTTGTCAAACATGATGTTTCACTCGGGGCAACATGGCAGGGGCTGACCAAATATCTCCCCACCAGCAGTGAATACGTGAATATCGGTTCGCAAAATATGTTCGCCCCGATCATCCCGCGCCCGTGGACTATTAATAATGAGTCCTCGGTCTACCGGAATTACCGGTCTGATCAGGTCGGCCTGTTTTTGAGCGATACCGTGACCTTCACTCCGCAATGGTCCCTTCTGGCCGGTGTGCGCTACACCAATTTCCAGCAGAACAGCTACAGTGCGGCGGATGTCAGAACGGCAGCTTATAAGGTTAATCCCGTCACCCCGACAGTCGCGCTGCTGTATCACCCGGTCCATAACATGACGGTCTATGCCAGCTATGTGCAGGCACTGGAAAATGGCGGCACAGTCGGAGATACTTATAAAAACGCCCGTCAGACACTGGCGCCCATCCGGTCCGATCAGGTTGAGGTCGGGGCAAAAATCACACGCAGCACATGGGATCTCACAGGCGCGCTTTATCGCATCACCCGTGGCGCACAATATGCCAATGCGGAGAATTACTACGTCTCCAACGGGACACAGGTTTATCAGGGGTTTGAACTGAACGGCCATGTGGACCTGCCGCTCGGCTTTGTCGTAACGGACAGTCTGGGAATTGAGTCTTCAAAATACAAAAAGACCGACCCTTCCATTCAGGGGAACACGGCGGAGGCTATTCCCACTTTCCAGAATATGTTTACGCTGACAAACAATATTCAGGCCGTTCCGGGTCTCTCGGCCTCAGCAGAAGTGCATTACACCGGCAGAATGTGGGGGGATGCCATGAACGTCTACCATATTCCCGGCTACACCCTGCTCAATCTGCGGGCCAGCTATCGCACGCATATCGGCAAACATCGTGTTACCTTCAGGGCGGAGCTGGATAACGTCGCCAACACGCATTACTGGGGCGTCCTCGCGTCAGATTACTTTTATGTCGGCGCGCCCAGAACCGTCTATCTCAATGCCCGGTTTGATTTATAAACAGACCAGAAAAAAAGGCGCCACTCCCGGAAGAGTGGCGCTTTTCTCTTAATACTGGCTTACGCGGAGCGGGCCAGTGCCGGAGCAGCCTGCTCAAGCTCAGCAAGATACCCGTCAGCCAGATCGGCTGTAATCATCAGCATTCCCATCTTGCCGTCTGTCTGTTCAGACAGAGGCAGAACAGCATTGCCGTTTGTCCAGACGGAGATCTGCCCCTGTGCAGGATACCAGCCATTCAGCGTTGCATCATCCCGGTAGGTCGTAACCTCGGTCCGCTGCGTATTGCTGATAAACTGGATGGCACGGACAGCAACGCCCAGAGACCGACGATCATCCACAAACGGGCCAACCACATCACTCGGGCGGCTGGCGCGAGAGAGAATACGCACGGTCTCTGTCCCGGCAGGCAGCATGAAGCTGTAGGTCTGCCCATCATAACGGACGGGGCGAATAACCGCGCCATTGCCCATCATCAGATGCAGGTCCGCATCCCGGTGCAGCGTTGCAGGAGCCAGAGGCGTCTGGCTGCCAGCGACTGTGCTGGTCCGGTCTTCCAGAGCGCGGAACAGCGGTTCTACAAAAGAGCGGCTGACACACAGCGGTGCGGCGGCGTCCTGATCCCAAGTGCGTTTGCCTGCTGCGCGGAGAGCCGCAACCTTGCCTTCCTGACGGAAGGATGCGCGGTTGCCGGTGTCCAGATAGCTTTCGGTCAGCATACCATCCGCAATGATCACGGAATGGTCCTGTGTTTCGACGTGATAATAGTCGTAAGAGGTGATGCTGGTGTCATAAAAAACGGAACGTCCGTTTACAAGCATGCGCACCGGCACAAACTTGTCTTCAAAAAACAGGCAATGTTCCGCTGTAATCAGCATATCTTTGTAAGGAACACCCTCGGCAATGGCGTCTTTCAGAACGCGCACCGGGTAGCCTGCTTCATCTGCCGGCACGCCAGAACGGACCGTGGTGTGGGCCTTAGCCACCCAGACAACGGTGCGGGTTACGTCACAGCCATTTTTCCAGTCAAAGGTCACCAGCGTGTCACCCAGACGGATCTCTTCAACACGCACATCCCCGCTGACTGTCCGGATCATGCTGCCAGCCAGGAAGCACGCCTCAGAGCTGTCGCTTTCAATCAGCCAGCCATTATTGGCGGAATCTTCCACAATCTGCGTGGAGGACGGCACATATCCATCAGCCGGCGTAATCGTGCCGTAGGTCACGGTGTTACCGTTCGCAAGCCCGATTGTCAGGGTGTAGGATGTCTTGTCCGCATTCAACGTGTACGTGGCGGAAACCGGCTTTGACGTCAAATCGGCAATGCCAAAGCGGGTATTTTCAGAAACACCGTTCAGCGCGACATTCCCGGTCTGCGTCTTGTCACCGGGATTGTCGATATAAACAGTATTGACCGTGGTGGGGTCCACGTTAATGGTCGTCAAGGTGTCGTAGCTGATACCCGGCTGGGCAAACAGCGTGCTGTTCTTTGCCATGTTGACCGTGCCGCCCTGTACCCAGACAGGCTTGTCCACAGTCCCCAGTGAGGCATTGATCAGGTTCAGTGTGCCGGCATTGTTCAGAGCGCCACCATCCAGCGTGACGTTACCCTGATTGTTCAGAATGGTAATGACACCACTTTCGCGGTTCATCGTGACACCACCCAGTTCCACATTGGAGGGGGTATCAATAATAATATTCCCGTTATTTTCAAATCCGGCCGTTGCAAACACGTTGCCGACATAACCTGAACCAGCCTGCGCCGTAATTTTCAGCACACCGCTCTGCCAGACGCTCAGACTACGGATCTGGTTATAATCCACGACGTTATCAACAACAATCTGCGGATCATCGGTGCTGTTCATCCCGCCGATATTGACGTCGGCGTTCTGCTCAGACTGCGGAATGGGGTTGCTGGTCCACACGTCTGTGTTGGACGTATCAACAACATGCCCTGTGCTGTCCAGCAGGGTCCAGTTCGCGGAATCGTTCCAGTCGCTGGACTTGGCCCCTGTCCAGTGCCAGCTCATGTCGTGCTGGTGGAAGTCTTCAGCCGAGCTGCTGTACTGAGACGTATCCCCACCGGCATCCGTCGCAGTTGTTGCGGTCGTGAGCATCTGCTGATGGAGCGTGTTGTCCGTATAGCCGCCCGTTGCCGGGGTCGAGGACGTATCTTCAATATCCCAGCCGGATGTGGCGCTGTCCTGCACAATGTTCAGCGATGCCGGGGGCGTATAACCAGCCGCCATGTGGAGGTTTGTGTATGTCAGGTCACTGCCATCAGCCATGGCGATCTTGAGGGTATAAGACCCGTCAGTATTGGCCGTGTATGTCGCGGAAACCGGGGCAGTCGTCAGCCCGGCAATGCCAAAACGCGTATTTTCTGAAACACCATTGATCGCGGAGGTCTGGTCATTGGTGCTGCCGGTGCCGGTATGCAGGAAACCATTGTCCTGAACATAAATGGTGTTAACCGTCGCCGGATCAACATTGATAGTGGTACCAGCGCTGGAATTCAGGAAAACGCTGCTGTTCTGCTGGAGGTTAACCGTTCCACCGTTGACCCACATGGGTTTGCCAGCAGAGCCGAGCGAGGCATTGATCAGGTTGAGCGTGCCACCGTTATTCAGCGACCCATCATCAAAAACAACATTCCCATGGTTGTTCATGATGGTAATTGTGCCGTCACCACGGTTCGCAGTGACGCCGCCAAATTCTACAAGAGACGGCGTATCGACAATGATGTTGCCGTCATTCTCAAAACCGGCGACGGCAAAGACATAGCCATGCGTTCCCTTAGAGCCCTGCGCCGTAATTTTAAGCGTGCCATTTTCCCAGACACTCAGACTGCGGAACTGGTTGTAAATGGGGGCATTGGCCACAACCGTAACGGACGATGCTGTGCTCCCGCTGGCCCCGATGCTGACATCAGCATTCTGCTGGGACTGCGGAATGGCGGAGCCGCTGATGGTGGATGTATCAACAACATTCCCGGTGCTGTCCGTAAGCACCCAGTTTGCCGGGTCAGTCCAGTCCCCGGTTGCGCCGCCGGCCCAGCTCCATGTCATGTTATGATGATGGTAGTTGGCTTCGCCACCTGCATACTGGTCTGTGCTGCCACCAGCGGAGACGGCATTCTCTTCAATCTGCTGAAAATCAACGGATGAGTCGGATGTAGTACTCAATGTCGCATTCCTAATCATTAACACAAAGCTAACCAGAGAGGTTAGATTTGTTAAAAAGACGATAACTTTATTAAAAAAGAAAAATTGTTAGGGCAATGGAAACAAAACAACTTATTTATAATCTGTATTAAACAATATAAGGATAAATCATAATCGTAAAAAGAATGATTGTCTTTTTATTGAAATTTATTGCTTACCAGAGACGCCTTCTAGTCTGCAAAAAATAGTGCCGATGTAAGGGCTTTGAGAAATTAAGTGTTTGATAAAAATAGAGAATCCTAAAAACTAATCATGAAGACCGCAGACGTTTTTGTAGACTAAGGTGTGTTTTGTCGAAAAATAAGAATTCAAGAAAAAAAATGATACTATGGTGTTTCTGTGAATGGAGTTTTATTGGAACGAATTCTAGATCAGAGTTTGTATTCTATAAAAAATAAAATACTGCAAATTTATATTAAAACAATTTCTATTATATTCATGATTACTTAAAAATATGTCTCTTATGACGATGTAATCTCATTATTATTAATATTAAACCTGATCTGATCAAAGAAACCATAAAAGAAAAGAGAGCCAGAAGCAGAAAAACCACAGATCAGCGCGTATGCGCCCCGTATCGAACAGAAGGCAGGAAAAACAAGAGCTTGCCCGGCATAGGGCAGGCGATTTCTTGCACCGATCCTATCATGATGGGCCTTTAGCGACGTTGCCCATCGTGTGTAAGGCTGGTCACAAGGGACATTCATTTATTTATAGAGGGAAAATAAAAAACAATTCTTTTATATTGAAAATACAAAAGGCAGATGGAAGATTATTCATGATTAAGAATTCGTTCATGAACAGGGGTGTGGCTCAAAAAAGGCATACGCGATAGGAAAATATTTTCAGAGATTTATGTATTTTTTCAATTTTTTTATGCGCGAAAATAATTGGCTTTATCATTTTGTTAATGTCCATGAATAAATGTTATTATTTTCCGGACAAAGCAGAATTTTAAGAAAAATCTTCCGGTCGTATTTTTTTTAATACAGAGTTTCGGAAGGGTTTTTACCCGATTCGGGAGCCTCGCCGGCCAGCGGCAAGGCTCCTTACTTCTAACGTCAGTCGTTTTTACCAAAAGCCGGGCGTGTGGCTTCAAACAGGAACCAGGTGCGGCGTTCCGTTTCGTCAATCCAGTTTTCCAGCAGGCTTGCGGTCGCGACATCATTGGCATCATCACAAACAGCATGCACTTTGCGCATCCGCGTTGTCAGCGCCAGATTGTCATCGCGCAGTTCGGCCAGCATATCTTCCGGCGTTACATACAGCGCGTCATTGTCCGCCACCTGCGTGCGGCGGCCAATTTCACCAATGGAGTGCAGGGTCGTGCCGCCGATTTTGCGGGCCCGTTCGGCCATCGGGTCGGTCATGGCAAAAATCTGCGCGCTCTGTTCGTCCAGCAGCAGATGATAGTCACGGAAGTGGCGACCGCTCATATGCCAGTGGAAATTCTTTGTCTTCACATAGAGCGCAAACACATCGGCCAGCGTGTCGGCCAGACCGGCAGCAACTTCTTTAACGGCGTCGGCCTTCAGGTCTGTCGGGGTGCCAAGATATTCACGAATATGCGCGTCTTTGGCGGTGGAGGCTGTTTTCGTCATGATCCTCGTCCTTGTTGTCTCAGGCGCTACAGATGCAGCGTTCTGCTGTTACAAATGACGTGGGAAGGCAAAAGTTCCGCCGCAAGGCGCATGGAGCCAGCCATGCCGGATGTGCAGAGATAAGGGGAGATCAGGCGCTCAGCGCGCCGCCCTGTGCTGCTGCGGGCAGGCATGCGGCATGGGCCAGAGCTTCAGCGGCCTGAAGCTGCCGCATCCGCATTTCCTTGAGCATACAGACCACGCCCGGCACGCAATTCCCGCACTGGGCCTTGCAGCGTTTCGCGGCATAAATTTCACTGGGGCGGGTCGCACCGTGCGCTACGGCTGATTCAACGTCTTTATGAGTCAGGCTGTTGCAAGAGCAGATAACCATTCAGAAAGCCCCATATCTCTGATGAGAGCCTGATTAAAAGCACGAATGAGAACTATTCGCAATAGCTTTTCAGAAAGAGCCATGCCGCCAGTGTAAGGCCGGCCTGCGCCGCGCAATCGCGCTTACGCGCGGCAGTGGCAAACGCGAAAACAAGACTGGCAAACTGCCAGCTCAACATATTGTTTTCATTTTATTTAATTTTAGGGAAGTGGTGGAGCCGAGAGGAATGAAACTTTCCTTTTTTTTCAATATTTTGGCATGTCTAGGATCTGTCGTCAGTTAATTCCAATGATGGTGGAGACGAATTGCACGGCTGCGAGGAAAGTTGACTTCAGTTTGTCATATCGTGTTGCAATGCCTCAGAACTGTTTATGTCTGACGAAGCAGCGTTCGATGATGTTTCGTTTTTTATAAAGCGAGAAGAGGATTTTCCATGGACTGCGTCGGTTTTTCTTTGACGGAATAACCGGTGTGATCCCCCGCTCTTCAAGCTTTCCGAAGAGGGGATCGACTTCATCGAGCAATGGCTCTGTTTCTGTGATGTCAGTCCTTTGTCCGGGCGTCAGGGAAAGAGCTGCAGCCTTTCCCGCGGTATCGATAATGGCATGGATTTTCGTGGTCAGTCCGCCACGGGATCGTCCTCTGGCCTGATCCGCGCCCCTTTTTTACGGGCGCCCGCACCATGCTGGTGAGCACGGACAGTGGTGCTGTCGATCATCATGCATTCGTTGTCATGGTCAGCAGCCAGATGCCGGAAAATCCGCTCGATCGCGCCGCCTTCACACTAGCGACGCAGCCGTCCCACCGACATGACCTTCGCGACCCGGGAGAAGATCTTTTATCCGCTCCCACTGACCATCGCTCAGACCATAGTGTCGCATTCACACTCTCCCCGTCCCAAAAACAGGCAGAAAACATCACAGATCAAACGGGAGTACAAGCTTCATAATCCCCCCGTTTAACTGACGACACGCCCTAGTTTGCAGGCAGATCAGAAAGCGGCATCAGCTTCCAGCCAGCTCCGGTGTAGACAGCCGGGGTGTCATCGTCGCTGTCAT
>VNJS01009257.1:0-23702 GCA_008042575.1 Drosophila watanabei | reverse complement strand
GGCTACTGGCCACCGAGCGGATTCGCTGGCGGGGTCGCGATGGTTTTCGCTTCACTTCGGACACTATTTTCCTGGCCCTTATAGATCGGTGCTTTTAGTCGAATCAGAAAACTATTTACCTACGGCTGATGACTGCAGAGGAAATTGCAGTACGTTTGAGTGTTGAGCTCAAGAAACGTTCTTTAGCCTGTATGTAGGCTTGCAAGCCGGGATGGCACGCGGTATTGCGGATAGGTAATTGTTAGGATGCAAGGGCCGATGCCTTGTATTTCGTTAGTAAACTGTACACGTGGCACTTGGCTATTAGCTTAGCTCACAGATTTGCACTTCTGTAGCGTTCGGCGTTGCAGCGAAAAAGAATGCAGGCGGATGTTTTGGTTAGAGTCGGAAATGACGCTTAACCGATAATTGTGTGTCATCAATTGGCATCTGTCAAATTTCGCACAGCTGATTACTATCGAATAGGGCTGGCGCATACGATATTACTATCGTAGGGCGCGTAAGTCCAACATTTAAAATTTTATAACTTTAACGTTTCTCGCCAATGGCACCCATTACAACTATAGATAATCTGTCAAGTAATCGCAGACATGATTAGCTGGAATCAGATTCGTATATCTTTTGCGTGTTAGGTTCCTATCTCCTTTCCTGCTAACGTATCTAACAGATAATACGAACTATCTAATTTTTTCTTAATTCGACACTTAGAAAACTGGTGTCCTAACTTCCTTTTGTAATTCTGACTAAAATTACTTAAATGAAAGTTTCGCTTGAAGATTTCTTGACCTTCTTTAAATACAATATTATTTGTTCGGAAATTGTATTGCTTCACATTAGTTTCATATGCTTTTCGACTATTCTTTTTGATTTCTTCGCGTATTAAAGCTAGTTGATCTACTCTATCCAATCTAGTCGATTCTTCTAGTAAAGAGTGCTTTATAAGGAGAACAACCTAAAGACTGGTGTAATGCCGATCGGAGAGCAGACGATATACTTGTCAAAACAAAATTTTTTAGGAACCCAGAGCTTCCAGCTATCCGCTTCCTGCTCGACATTTCCCGATGGGTGGTCCGTCCGTATGTAAACAAATTTCCCATGGACTCGCAAATCCAGAAAATTATCAACATTCTCTTCTACTCGCTTTCGAAGTTCTACATAATTTTGCTCGGTAAAAGCATCAGAATCTAAATCGATTTCGGGTCCAACAAACTCTAGACTCTCAATGTGTTCCTCACAAATCTTCGATAAGGCATCTGGTACGATATGATCCTTACCTTTTCTGTGAGATATTGTGAATTTAAGTCCTTGTAACCGAAAAATCCAGCGGGCACGACGACCTGATACATTTTGTTGTTTCATCAGCCATAGTAGACTGGAATGATCGGTTACCACCTCAAATTCTTGCAACTTGAGATAACAACCGAATTTTTCTATTGACAATATTACAGCCAAGTATTCACGATCGGTGACACTATAATTACGCTGAGATTTGGAAAGTTTCTTTGACATAAACGCTATAGGCCTTTCATCGTCTAATTCCGAATGCCAAAGTCGCTCGCATCACAGTGAAAAAAGGATTTCTTCGTAAAGTCCGGATTATGCAGTACAGGAGCAGAGGTTAGTTTATTTCAAATTTTGCAGAATTAACTTTTCCCATTACCAAACTGTTGTCAAAAAGTAAGACTTTTAAATTGTCTACTGAAGCTCAGGTAGCAATGGATGCATTCATTGCTACCTGAGCTTCAGTAGACAATTTAAAAGTCTTACTTTTTGACAACAGTTTGGTAATGGGAAAAGTTAATTCTGCAAAATTTGAAATAAAACGACGATACCAACCACATACACCTAAAAATCCTCTGACTTGTTTGATATTACGTGGTTCAAGATACGGGAGACTTTAGCTGGGTCCGTGGAGATACCTCCTTCGCCAATAATGTATCCCAAATAATTAACTTAGGTCACACAGAAATGACTCTTGCTGACATTTAACGTCAAGTTTGCCTTCCGGAACTACTCTGCAATTCGGATCAGTACAGACACATGAGATTCAAAGTCTTCGGTAACTATGCATAAATCATCTAAATATCCAAACACACAGTGACGGAGATCTGTAGGAATTAGATCATCCATAAGTCGACACATAGTTGAGGGAGCGTTACATAAGCCGAATGGCATGACAACAAATTAAAACAGAGCTCGACCCGGCACTGTAAAAGCCATGAGTGGTTTTGCTTCATCCGTTAACTGAATCTGACAATAGGCATCCTTTTAATCCAATTTACTAATAATATTGGCTTTTGGTAAGCGAGAGAAGATCCCGTTAATGCTTTGTAAAGGTTACGCACCTTTTTTTGTTGCTTCATTTAATTTCCGCGCATCTAAACAAAGTCGGACCTTATTTGGCTTAATTACCATACGAATTGGTGAGCTCCACGAGCTGTTAGAGGGTTCTATTACCCCAAGCTCTAACATCCGATCGATTTCTGCATAAAGGACTTTTTCGACGGCTGGACTGACAGGATAGTGTCTCTGTTTCACTGGCGTGGCCAATCCCACGTCAATGTGATGCTTTAGTAAGGAAGTACGCCCTAAGCCTTGCTTGGTAAAATTTGGGAACAATTCCTCCACCGCTTCTAACTTTTGCAGTTGTCTTTCGTTAAGCGGATATGAATCCTAGTCAATTTGGATTACTGAAGGACTTTCGATTGCACCAACTATCTTTGGCGCTAATGCAAACGTTCTCCAGAAATCAATTCCTAATATATATATATTCATTATGATATATAATTCCATAACATGTACATTATCTTTATATTTCATATTAACTTTCAAAATTCCCAAGACCTTGTGGGCCTTGGCATCTGCAGTCTTAACTTGCGATACGATGGCTTTATATCCTTGAAAAGAACTGAAATCCTGCAAAGCTAAATCTGCTCCTATACAGCTAACATTCGCTCCTGTATCAAGCAAACCCCATTCTGTAAAATTCAGAAACGAAACATTTGCATAACTTCGTCTATCCAATATGTTTTGAAAAATGGTCGATACTATATTACGTTGCTTACTTCGAAAATTCCTATAATAGTTTTTTTAATCGTTTTGTATTCCGCTTCCGTGGCTTGGATTTTTCATTAAAGATTCTATCTCGTACTAAATAATAATTTCGGAGCCTGTCTTCATACGGCCGAAATGCTGTTTTCAAATCCACTGACTCTGGCGTGGGATCTGACTCATAGAATATTTTGGGTGGACGATCAGCTATTTTCATTTTTGTCTCCTCCTTCGACTTTTGACCTAATGAGTTGTCTGAGTCCTTGTCTACTTCTGGGTATAAAGCTATGATTGGGACATCCGATTGTTTTGGGATGCCCCGACCTTTCGGTTTTCCGAACGATTCTTACAGTTCAGACAATTGGGCTTATATACTTCCGGCTTGCCGCATCCGTAGCAAAATATGCGACGTTATGCTAAACAATCCTCAAATATATGACCCGCTTTTGAACAGTTCCAGCAAATAATTTTCGCGGGTGCTCTCAAAGCCGAAATATCCTTGTCTGGATCATCGTTTTCTGCCTCTGCCATTGAGTCTTCATCGACAGCGTACACACGGTAGTTGGTCTCTTTGGGTTTGCAAAAACCCTTCTCTTTTTTGGACCAACTTTCGGAGGTATTCCATGGAATATATATCTTCAAAAAGCAACCTATCTTTCATATCCGTGAGCAAATTTAGCTGGACTAATTCAATTAATTCGCTTTCTTCGAAATGCACTGATAGTTTATCCATTAGTTTGCAAATAGATTCGTAAAAAGTATCAAATGATTCGCCAGGTTTTTGTTAACGAGCACGAATTTGTTCGAGTAGCACGCAGCGCGAGATATTCCCGAGTCAACACTTGTACTCGGTATAAAAATACTTCCACAGACAAACCCTCCGATGTCCCTTCGAAACAGACACCCCACTTCTGAATAATATCTGCGACATTATTCGTTGCTAAAATACATGAACTATGAGAAATAAGACTTTGGTTAACTGTGGGAGTTCCTTCCTGTTGGCGATTTTCCTGATTGTTTCCCACTGATAATGATTGCATAATTTGCTAGATTAGATTATCGTTACTTCGTGCCTCTTCGTGAACCTCTTCGTATTGCACCTCCTCTTTCCATAATATTGTTATTACCCCTTGCACCTCTATTACTATCGACAGCTGCCACGTTAGGTATTAATTCTGGTTGCTGCGGAAAAACTTCTGCCTCTGTTGGGGGATTTTCTACTAGTTCTAATTGCTTAGCCACTGAACGAGTATTTGGACGTCTATTCGTAGTAGTTTCCGGTGGATCGTTTCTAGACTCGGGAGAGAAATTTCCAATAACTACTTTAACCTTCTTCAACAGAATTTTCGTGAAACGCGAAGGACATTCATTCTCTTTATCCCGATGAAACTTACTCTCTACACAAGATTTATGAAAAACATGCTTACAAGGTGCCATCGCACAAGGCTGTGTATCCACCATTGACTCTCCGCAAAATAAGCAAACATCTTGGCTAGCCATTGGAGCGAACGTTTTATCGGGGGTATGATGAATTGGCATATTGTTTCTGTTTAGGTTTTACAATTTGTGTTTATTATGTACTAATTTCTCTGTCTATTTTATTTATCTCGATTTGACCTATCTTTGGGAATATGAATGCTCTGATCGTTGTTTACCTGGTTTCGACATAATTTATTTATTTTTTTTTTTGTTTATTTGTTTTTCAATTGAAGTTCGGGCCACTTCCTCTAATAAGAATGAGGTTTGATTTTCAGCTATTCACTGATCGTCATTGACGGACATATGTATACTTTCGCATACCCTATGTATAACAGTCAATCCAACTTTGTAAATAACTAACCGATAAAAGATTTTCTCACTCTTCTGATGATAGAAAATTAAGCTACTCTACAGTTCAAAAACCGCTAGCCATACTTCGGTCGTCAGAGTTCACATTCGCAAACCTACGATATACAGAAAGTATAAACTATAAGTATGATATGTCCTGCAGGGCACTATCAATAATTTATCATTCGAAAACAAACGAGCTATCCATCTAGGGAGTTCGGTTGCTTTATTTTTAATGGTCGATATTACTCAGCACACGCAAATAATTCGATCTCCGAAAAAAAATAGAGTACTAGTTAACCTCCTAGACCATTGGGCTTAAATAACTGAAACCTATCGTTATCTAGGATTCAATTATCGAGGCCCCACGTTGGGCGCCAAAAACTTATGTAATGGTTGCCTTCACTAAAGAAAATTTAACGACAAATGTCTACAGTGCAAGGAAACTGAATCAGACAGCAGTGTGTACAGCGGAGCGGGACCCTCTTGTTGTTTCTAGCTCTTTCGGGATGGGGGGTTATTGCTGTTACTACTCCTGACATTACACGAAGAATTATTTATAGAGTCCCTATCTGAAACTAATAAGCCATCTGAGCATGGCTGAAATACTAAGGCTAACTGCCTACAAGAATTCAGAGAAAAACTTTAATACACAGGACAACAATAATGATGAAAAGGGAATATGTCGAGCACCAAGGTCGTTTCGTGGCGTCTTAGATGATGTTTGACACACACGGAGTCGCTACCCACTCACCAATGCCTTTGTCCCTTAACTGTTAGCAAAGACCCCATATGGTAGCCGATCAAAACATTCAACTCCCCAGGTCACGAGATCTACGGCATCTACTCCATCATGTTATTAAGGATCTGAGACAAAATACTTCATTACTAAATCCATTTATTTCAACAATTCAAGTAAAGAAAAAAAATTCATGTCAATGACATGGTAAATCTTGCGTGTTCTAAATAATTTGATTCTTGTATTTCATTTTAAAGATGTCGGTTTCGATTCATTGTTGCTTTCATTGCGATTTAAAAATTTTCCTTAACGATGACTTAATGATTAGTTTCTACTTGAATTGTATCTTATTTACATATTTTCTTATAAGGTTGGAAATAATTACGTTTTTGATGGTAGCTGCATATATCCGCAATGCATACACTAGCTCAGAATATAGAAACAAAATTTTACATAGAAATAAGATTCGGGAATGATTATTACCTACGCAATACTAGCGCGACTGGATGAGTATTTATACACGATTCGAAGTGGCACTACCGTTGCAGCCCAAAACAAACAACCCGAAGAGAATAACGGACAAAGCTTACGGCTCTTCACGGCAGCAGCGGCCGTTTGGGACGATCATATTATGTCACATTAAATTAATATAATATATATATCCATATTGGAGCACTTACCCCATCCGATCCTTGTTGAAGGCCTTCACGATGACGTGGATGACGAGCTGTTTGTGTTTTTAAAGAATTGTTACTTTAATGCAACATAATGATTTGTTTTGATCAATCGTGCTTATCGCGTTCTCTGTGTGTTTGGTTGTGCGGGTTTGTAGTGGTGTGAACCTAGGTCAGGTTTTATGCCAATCGCTTTCGCTTAGCTAGCGCATGCACTCTGGATACGCACTACAGTTTGCCTACGCTAAAAGGAACCAAACGCGGCCGAACTTAGCTCAAGAACGCGAAGCTTTTACAGTTGCACTAATCTAAACAAATCTGTGCTCCGGATCTAATGCCGGTTTTTAATTATTTGGGGAGGATTTCCTCCGAATCTCCACATTCGTCACGCGTTGGCCGAACCTAGCGATCCCTCGCCGCTAATGTCGTCGCTCTTCCTCTGCCGCTGCTGGCCAAGCGCGAATGGAAAAGAGGTAATCCCACGCCGTTGATGCCCAAGCTGGCCGGTGATCGGGGCTACTGGCCACCGAGCGGATTCGCTGGCGGGGTCGCGATGGTTTTCGCTTCACTTCGGACACTATTTTCCTGGCCCTTATAGATCGGTGCTTTTAGTCGAATCAGAAAACTATTTACCTACGGCTGATGACTGCAGAGGAAATTGCAGTACGTTTGAGTGTTGAGCTCAAGAAACGTTCTTTAGCCTGTATGTAGGCTTGCAAGCCGGGATGGCACGCGGTATTGCGGATAGGTAATTGTTAGGATGCAAGGGCCGATGCCTTGTATTTCGTTAGTAAACTGTACACGTGGCACTTGGCTATTAGCTTAGCTCACAGATTTGCACTTCTGTAGCGTTCGGCGTTGCAGCGAAAAAGAATGCAGGCGGATGTTTTGGTTAGAGTCGGAAATGACGCTTAACCGATAATTGTGTGTCATCAATTGGCATCTGTCAAATTTCGCACAGCTGATTACTATCGAATAGGGCTGGCGCATACGATATAACTATCGTAGGGCGCGTAAGTCCAACATTTAAAATTTTATAACTTTAACGTTTCTCGCCAATGGCAAGTGCACAGCGTGGAGAATTTCTATATGCTACTGCGAATTGACTTGTTAACCTTAACAGTTCAGTTTAATTTAAATTGTAAAGCATTTAATTCAAAAACAACAAATAATGCAGAGTATCGCTTGTGGCATTAAAGGTTAGGTCATATAAGTGTTGGAAAATTCTCAGAAATTATACGGGATGACTTATTTGAAAATGTTGAACTTATTAAAAATGTGTAGCTGAATAGCAATAAATTTTGTAAGGCGTGTATTAGTGGAAAGCAATCTAGACTAAAATTTGGAAAATATAAAAACAAAGATATTGTTCGTCCACTTTTCGTAGCTTATTCTGACGTATGTGGACCGAAAACGCCCTCAACTATCGATAATAAAAAGTACTATGTAGTATTTATTGACCAATACACACATTACTGTGTAACATATTTTATATCTTATAAATCAGACGTTTTTTTTTTTTTTGTTTTTAAAGATTTTGTGGCAAAAGGCGAGGCTCATTTTAACTTAAAAATGGTAAGTCTATACATTGATAATGGTAGGGAATATCTCTCTAATGAAATGCGTGAGTTTTGTGTAGAAAAAGGTATCAGCTATCATTTGACGATTCCTCATGCCCCACAATTAAATTGTTTGCAGAGCGAATGATAAGAACAAAACTGAAAAAGCTCGCTCTATGATTAACTGTACTAAACTTAATAAATGTTTTTGGAGTGAACCTGTTTTAACGGCATCGTATTTAGTAAATATGACCCCAGCTTTACAAATATAAGGAAAACACCATACGAGATGTGGCATAAAAAGAAGCCAACATTAAAATATCTGAAGGTATTTTTGTCGACAGTATATGCACTTAACAAAATGCGAAAACGGAAATTTGACGAGAAATCGATCAAAGCTATACTTGTCTGGTGTGAACCCAATTACTATAAATTGTGGAATGAAGAATCGGGAAAATTTATAAAAGCTAAAGATGTAGTGATGATTTTACTGAAAATAATGGTTCTCAAATTGAGGAGAATGAAGATTTGGATTTTCCATTGCAGGAAGATAAGGAATCTTTGGATTCAGAGTCTGGTGAAAACCTGATTGAAAATTCCACTTGCCTCAAGAATACCGATCCATTGGTTGAAGCTGGTGATGAAACGAATGAAAATTTAAAACATGTTTGACGCAGTGAGAGGATTAAAGATAAACCAAAATTATCTTATAAATTTTTTTAAAAATGTCTAATGAATACCCAAGCAGGTTAAAATTATGTTCCCAATACATATGAGGAAATTCAATTCCATGATGATACAACTCTATGGAAGGAAGCCATTAAAGAGGAACTTAATTCTCATTTTGTAAATAATACAAGGTGCTTAGTGCAAAGGCCTAATGATAAAAACATAGTGGGTTTTTATTATAAAACAAGATCAAAATGGTAACTTTCTAAAACATAAGGCAAGACTGGTAGCGAGGGGCTTCACTCATGAATATATGATGGATTATGATGAGACTTTCGCAACAGTTGCACGAATTTATAGTTTTAGGTTTCTTTTAGATTTTTCTAATCAATATAATTTACTGATCCATCATATGGATGTAAAAACAGCATTTTTAAATGGAACTTTAAAGGATGAAATTTATATGAAGGTTCCAAAAGGTTTAAACCAGTACGATGGAAATAAAGTATGCAAACTTAATAAAGTTATTTATCGCCTTAAACAAGCTATAAGATGCTGGTTTGAGGTGTTCGAAAAGGTACTAAAAGATGTTTGTTTTCACAATTTAGAAGTAGACCTATGTATATATATTTTAGATAAAGAAGATATATATAAAAATATATATAAACTCTTATATGTTGACGATGAAAAGAATGTCTAAATGTAACTTATCTTCTAAATAAATTTCAACTGAAAGACTTGAATGAGATTCGATATTTTATTGGTATAAAAATTGATCGAAAAGGTAATCAAATTTGTCTCAGTCAATCTGCATATATTAAAAACGTTAAAAAAAAATGTAATATGGAAGATTGTAATCCAGTTAGTACCCCTCTTCCAAGCAAACTAAATTATGAGGATTTGCAAGCTGAAGAATCATGTGAAGCACCATGTAGGAATTTAATTGGCTGTTTAATGTACATAATGTTGTGTACACGCCCGGACTTGAGTACATCGATAAGTATCTTAAGCCGATATACTAATAATAACAACAAAGAATTATGGCACTGTCTTAAAAGGTTATTAAGATACTTGAAGGGAACAGTTGAATTGAAGTTATCATTTAAAAGAAATTGTAAAGTAAATAATATTCTAACGGGGTATTTAAAATGTTTGAAAATTGTTCCACAAGATATTAAATAAAATTTTACCAGGGAACAAATTGAAAATAAACTAATTTGTGTCAAGTATCTTCTCACAGATATACAGCTGGCTGATATCCTAACAGCTAGGTTCACTACCCTACTAGACCAACTGGGGCTAACTGAACTTTAAATAAAGGAAGCTATACAAAACAGAAGTTCCTGGAACATATTCCTTTTTATTACCGAGCCAAACTGGATCTCTTGGCATATAATCCATATAACCATTATCAATCCAAATAATCTACTATTACTTTTTTTATAGAAGAGAATTTTGTTAATTTTTTTACTTACTGGGGTTTCCCATTAAAAAAATATGTATATATATATATATATTACATTACAAAAATAAATATTACATTACAAAAATAATAATAATAATAAGTTATATAAGCACACACTCTAAAAATTAATTTTGGTTTTTCTACATTCATGAAAACTTTCATTTATTTGTATCAGTGTAGCTTTTGAAAAGGCGTGTTGAGAATGCAAAAGTTCACATTAATACACAACAACAATTAAAACACGCAACTTACTTGCTTGCAGACAACGGAAGAGTGCAGTTGACAAAATTAAATATATATTAAACCTGTAAACTAAAAGGTTATTCTTGGTGAATCGGGCTGGCAAACAATAAAATCTACACAGTTCCTCTCTATATTGTTTCTATGGGAGCTATGATATAGTCGCCAGATTTTTATGAAATTTAAATTCGAATTTAGAAAATACAAATGCTCATATCTCAGATAATGTGTCTTGTACAAATATATATATTCTTACCGAATTTTGTTAAAATCAGAGAACTACATCTTATAGCTCCCAGACAAAATGATGCCACAACTCTTAATTAATTTTTTTTTCCCGGAAAGTTGCTCAAGTCTTAGCCCCAAAAAGTAAAAAACAATAACAAGTTTATATATTAAGTAACCTCTTAACAATTTTGTGTTTTTTTTTGTGCATGGTAGTTTTCCTTGCCCAGTTATGAAAGGGTCTGAACTTAAGAGCAATCTGTTAAACACCCTTATTTGTCTCAATTCTTTTACATATATATCCAATTTTTTTTTTTTTGTTCACTTTTGTCAACAATATAGCCGTTTTTATAATGTTCGCTTCCAGGACTTCAATCACTTTTTGTTTTGTTTTTTTACTGCGGTTTCCGTTTCGTCACACCATAAATTAAAAACATAAGATCGTGCAAACACAGACTTATTACCTAATCAATTTTAATGCAAAAAAATATTAAAAAAAAAATAAAAACTATTAATTAATAAATAAATAGTTTTTGAAAGTTAACCACAAGCATGACACACGAAAACAGAGCAGCAGAACAACTTGTAAATGAACCGCAAAAACTGACCCTAAAAAGGTAAAAACGGTGTTAGAATTTTTACGATTTTAGGCACATTGGCAGGAAATTTTTACACATGTGTTACCTTAGAAGTCAAATAAATACATACAATAATGGCAATACAAAGCAATTGTGGTTTTTTAGTGGGGTCACAACTAAAACTTTAGCTAAACATGAAAAAGATGTTCAAAATAAAGAGGAAAAACATGTATTTTTTCACATTAATATAATAATCATAATAATAATTAATAATATATCAAATTATATCTCATTTTAAAGAAAATACCTACAAGTTCAAACTCTATTTCAAAAAAATTTTGCTTGCGCTCGTAAATAATAAACTGACCTTTAAAGTGGTCAGTTCGATTTTGTTTTGAAGAATTTGCAAAGCGCGCAGCAGGGACTCTGCCGCCGAACCTGCGTGCAGCAGAGAGAGCCAGTATTCACTGTTAGACTAAGAGTAGATCCCTGACACCCCGAGACAAGCAGGAGCTACGCACCGTGGTGAAAGACGCCCCTTTAACAACGTGGCAACTTCGGTGGGAGTCAGCGGCCAAGGGAACATGGACACATTGCCTAATTCCCCAGTGGGAAAGCTGGCTGAAGAGAAAGAATGGACAGTTGAATTTCCACCTGACCCAGGTCTTTAGCGATCATGGCTGCTATCGGAGGTACTTTCGATGATTTGGGCACGAGTAATACGACCTCTGCACGTGCTGTCAAGAAGAACTGGTGGAGACGGCGAAACACACTGTCTTTCACTGTACAAGATTTGCAGTTGCTCGCTAGAACTCTGGAGGCCAGGCTGAGGTCCACTATCTCAGTGGAAAACTTGGTTCCGCTAATGCTGTTGTCCAGCTGGCAGGCTGTGTCGGACTTTGCCAAGAAGGCCATGCCGAAACTTCGAGCAGAGGAGCGACGCAGGAACTACCAGGCACCATTGGTCGGGAAGAGCGTCAGGGCAAAGCTTTGCTTCGCGGCCGTACCGCGCGAGCAGACCGTCCCCAAAATCTATGTAACCCAACCCATCTATTCCCCCTCCTTATGTACTTTAATTTAACTAAATAAAATATTTAAATTGCTGTTTTTGGCGTTATTTATATTCCTTTTATATTATGTTGTTAAGCCGGCTCGAGGTCAAGTTGGGTTTTGGTATTGAAAATAAAAATAAAACATATTTTATATTTTCTTCCGATATATTTCGGTTGCTCCTCGGCAACCGTTTTCAGGGCAACTATGCGCAAAAATTTGTATAAATACACAATATAAAAAAAAAACAAATAACAATCAACATACATATTTAACACGTCCTCTTTGTCCGACGTGGAATTTTATACTAATTGTTTTCTTTTTAACAAGTGTCTGTATATGTGTGCACAGTCTTCAGCGTCGATCTTGTAGTTCATTCGTATGTCAGTCGGAGTGTTTATGATATGTAACATCTCCAAATTGTAGCGTTTCTTGTATTGTTGTTCTTGTTGCAGAACCGTTGTCTCCTCTAAGTTCGGAGAGTGACCGCTTATGGCACAGTGGGCCATGAGCGCAGTTTTCTTGATTCTTGAATGGTGTCGTTGTTTGTAGTCAGATTTGTGTTGAGCTATCCTTGTTTAATTTTGATTTTGTCGTTTCTATGTTTATGTTATTGCACTGAGTGTTGTCCAATCCGTTGCACGGGATTTTGTAAATAATGTGTCCATTGGAAATATTTTAGATTTTGTTTTGTTAAAAAAGTCTTTTTGAGTGTTTGTTGGTTTATGGGCTATTATTATTTCGTCTTTGTTGTAACAATCTGACTTTGATAGTCTTCCGGATAGTTTAGGAATATATATTGTTGACTTAAATGCTTTTGGCGGTTCAGGTGATTTTGTGTTTGTCGTGATTTGGTATTTGTTTATAAGTGTTTTTGTAATATTAACCGGACAATCATTTTTTCGTAATATGGTTTGTATTTTGTGTTTTATTTCGTCATGGTATACATCGTCAGATATGTTCAAAATCCGTTTGATACAGCCGATTGCTGTATTTATAATCATTGTTTTCGCGTGTTTTGAGTTATAATTGATTATTCGTCCTGAGGCTGTTGGTTTTTTGTACCATTTTAATTTAATTTCGTTTCCTCGTCTATTTATAAGTGAATCCAAATAAGGTAATTGTCCGTTTTCTTCAAGTTCAATAGTAACTTTTATATTTTTATAGAAGGACGCACAAGGACCTAGGATATTAACAAAGTACGTAGACGACCTATTCGCGATGATAAAAGACTCCGAAATCCAAATAATTATTGACGCATTACAGCTAAAATGAAATGAAAAATTTTTTCCTTACATTGGTTTTCTAATAATACTAATACAAAATAGACAAATAAATTTTTATTTAGGTCAGCCAAAAATTATTTAAAAAAAATTCAAATATTTTTTTTTTTGCATTCAAAATATTTTTTTTTTGCAAAAACATAAAAATAAAGATAAAAAATTAAATAAAAAATATTTTTTACAAATTGTCTTCATAGAAAAAAATCTATTTTTCCACTTTGATACCCTATAAAAAGGCGAATGGGTGGGCGTGGTACATTATCCAATACATATGTACATTTTACAAAAATTACCTGCCAGTCGCCGTTTAAATTATTTGGATATCTTATTTGGTTCAAAAGTTATGATTTTTGCAACCTAGAATGAGAAAAGGCGCTACTGTGCGTTTTTTAGGCCAATCTGCCTCATCATAAGGCGAAATCGACGGTCGACGCCATAGCTAAGGTGGTTGACATTGCAAAATCGCTGGCAAGCGTTGGAAAGGCGGTTCAAAAGAGTATTGCCTAGTTGTCACTCTGGACATCCGCAATGCCTTTAACACGGCTAGATGGGACTCCATCATGGAGGCTCTAACCAGTTTCGGAGTCGCCCCTTACCTCCTGAGGATGATGCGCAGCTACTTCTCGGACCGCACGCTGGAATTCGCCACTACCGAGGGTTCGGAATCGGTGGAGCTCTCCTGTGGGGTTCCTCAAGGATCCGTTCTGGCTCCACTACTCTATAACGCGATGTACGACGGGGTGCTGCGCTTCTCTCTGCCGCTCGTATCCGTTGCCAGCGTTCTCGCCTCTGCCGACACGAAGCTTTAGCGTGCTTGCGTGGCAGAGAGAGTTCTTTTCCAACCGCAGCAGATAACTGACATAACCACGAGGATCGCCACGCGGAGTCACAAGATGGACACGTGGGTGACTGCCACCCTGGATAGGCTGGCCCCAACGTTGGCGGAGTAATTGGGTGAGCTGGGCCTCGGGCCAACCCCCGCGTGGGATCACCGGTGCGAGCGAGGTAGGGACAAAGGTTTAGTGTTATTTAAGTTGACGCAAGTTAAATAAAATGTATGATTAGGAGACATAACGAAAACCATTTGCGCCTCATTTGGATCTCCCCGCTTCTCCTCCTCCTTCGGACCCAACTTCGGCATCGGGGCCAACGGGCGTACACGGCTGCCGGTCGACGGGGCTGCAAACGCCAGTGCCCCGAGTGCCGTGCCTTTCCTCTCCCGACCTGGAGACAGCTGCCGGTCGACGGGGCTGTTCTCCACTCGGGGAGTATCCCCAGGCTCAAGGGGGCGGTACATGGCCGACGTGGCCGCCACCCAGCCCGGACTCGGCTTCCCCCCCTCTCCTTTCTCCAGCCCGGGGGCCAAGACGTAAACGGCTGCCGGTCGACGGGGCCGCGAACGCCGAGGCCTCCCACGGCCATCTCCTTCCTCTCCCGATCAGAAAACGGCGCCCGGTCGACGGGGCCGTGCTCCACTTGGGGATTCCTTCTAACTTCCGTCTTAGTTGTTCCAAATTTTTCATATTCTCCTCAATTATATCATCTTTGCCTTCTAACACAACCCCAATTTTTTCTTCCTCTTCTAATTTTTCCTTAAAATCATCACTATTTTCTCCTCTATGACTTATTCCGAATAAAATCTCACTTGGAAGCTTTTTAATACTGCTGTGAAGTGTGTTATTTAACGAGTACTCCACTTTCTCTACTACTGTATCCCAGTGTTATCCTCCTTCTGGTTCTGAAAGTTTTGCAATCATCGGTCCTAAACTTCTATTTACTCGCTCCACTTGACCATTAGCCTTCCCGATCTGATATGAAACACCTTGGTATGCTGTATACCCGAAAATAGTCTGCTAAAGGTTTCAAAACTTCTTTTGTGTTTGTTGTTTTTGTAATGTACTACCTAACAAATTTCGTGAATCTATCACCACTCAAATGTGCTTCTTTGATCTGCCTTTGTCTACTGGTCCATAGTGATCGACATGAATAACGTCAAATAGCTTATTCCCGTTTGGTATAGTGTGCAACAATCCATCTCCTTTACCTACTTTAGGCGAGTACGCTATACACTTTAAACAATTTTGGATGTGGTCACAAACCTTTTCTCTCATGCTCGGAAACCAATAACTTTTACCAATTGCATCTAACATTTTATCTCTTCTTATGTGACCTAACTCATCATGGTACTTGTACAGCACATGTTGCTCCATTCTACTTGGTACAGAAAACAGTAATTTTTTTTTATTATCCTTTCTATATATAACCCCATTTCTCATTTCAAACCATTTATGTTCTGTATTCTCTAAAATTTCCCTAATTTCTTTTAGCTTTGTATCCCTTGCCTGACAAATTATTAAATTATTCTCAAATGTATTTGCATCTATTTGCATCATTATGTTATTACACCTGCTCAGTGCATCCACATGCTGCGTTTGCTTACCCTTCCGTTACAATTTTAAAGGGTTTGCCCTGTAAATATATCCTAAATCTTCTAAGTGCATAAATAATGGCTAATGTCTGTAATTCAAAGCTATGGTATTTAGCCTCTGTTGGTGTGGACCTCTTCGAAAAATAAAATATTGGATGCAGCTTCTTGTCTTCCTTTCGCTGAAGCAATACCGCTCTGAACCCTAACGCACTCGCATCGCACTGAAGCTCAACCTCATCCCTATGATCGTATAAAGCCAACACTGGGGCTGCAACTAATTTCTCCTTCAAAAGTGTGAAACAATCTAACTCTTCTTTTCCAAATTCAAAAGCCCTATCTTTTCTCAATAATTCTTATAATGGTTTCGCCAATATTGAAAAATTTTTAATAAATCGTCGAAAATACGAACACAGACCTAAGAAACTTTGTAGTGCCTGCACTTTATTTGGAATCGGAAAACCCTTTATCATTTCTAATCCTTTTTTATCAGCCTTTATTTCATCATTTGAAATCAGAAAAGCTAAGTAATTCACCTTATTTTGTAGAAACTTGCATTTATCCATTCTCAGCTCTAATTTATTCTCCACTAATCTCCTAAACACTTCTACTAATATATCTAAATGTTCTTCGATATCTTGACTCGTATTTAAAATATCATCCATATCTATTATTATCTTATTCTCTCGAATCATATCACAAAAAATATCGTTTAAAAATCTTTGGAAGTACCCATTTTTCAAATCTAATTTTGTAAAGACAGATTTTTTCAATAATTTGTACAATAAATAATTATTTAAAGGGATAGGATAATTATGTTTGGCCATAATTTTGTTCAGCCTAAAATCAATGCATAGTGTTAGCTCCCCATTCGTTTTATTCACTAGCACTATTGGAGAAGCATATTCAGACCTACTACTTTGAATAATTCCTTTTTCTAAGTACTCATCTAACAGTTTCTGCAACGCTTCCTTTTCACTATACGACAACATTCTAGGTACACAACTAAAGGGTTTTGAGTTCTCTAAAGTTATATTCATTTCATTGTCGGTAACTCAGGCCTTGGTACATGAATATATTTTGACTCAACTTTATTTTATCCGAGTAACTAACTTGATCACCAATATTGTAAACCATTTCACCATCTTCATGTTCTAATATATTTATTTGTATTTTTTTTTTTCTTTTTCAAAATTTTCCTCCAATTCTGCTTTTCGCTCACCTAACATATTTGTGCCTAATACGTGTAGGATTGCTATATTTGTAGTAGTAGTTGTAGTATCCCTAATGTATTTTAGTATATTCTTAATGTATATAAGTATCTAGTATAAAATGTAAAAGTAGTATTAAGATTCGAGATAGTATGTATAATGAGATGCGGGCACACTGAAGAGAGGGTTAGAGCTGAAAAGTCGAAAGTGAATAAGTTAAAGCGCGAAATATATGTTAATGGTTTAACCGACAAGAAATGCAGTAAATTAAAATAAATAAACATTTGTAGAAACTCAATAAAGTTATTACCCTACAAATATTGGGGGCTCGTCCGGGATTAATATAAAAGAACATTCTGAATTTTTTTTTTTTTTTTGCAATTCGTCAAAATTACACGCGGTTAAACTTTTGCATATATGTATGCGTGTGTTCGTGGTGTACAAAGGAACAATTGGAAAAAGTTCAGTGAGAATTTGACAGGAGTTCGTGTTGGAAAAAAGCTAGACGAAAAGTGAAAAAAGCAAGGCGCCGCTGGAAGTCTACGAAAACGGATTTTTTCCAAGAATTTGAAAGGCTCCGAGTTTCTGGTGTCACACATGCATGCAGAGAGGCTGCTTGTATGCGTTGAAAAATAAGATGAAAATTGTGCAAAGTGAGGCGTCGCTGGAATTCTTGGAAAACGGAACTTAACGAGAATTGGTGAAAAGACCGCGTTTTGCTGGCGTCACACAGACATACACATAACGATCGACAAATTGGTGCGTGTGTGTGTGGAGCACCAAGCAAGAGTGTGCAAGAAAGATCGTAGAGGAACGTCTTCGAGGGAGTTGCAGTCGAAGAGCGCCAATTTTGTGCGACACAGAGGTGGTAGATTGGCAGGCTGCAACAACAACAACGGCTGGAGGGCTGTAAAGCAGTGCGACACAGAGGTCGACTGCTACAACAACAACAAGAGGATCGTCTTCGAGGGAGTTGCAGCTGAAGAGCGCCAATTCTGTGCGACACAGAGGTCCTAGATTAGCAGGCTGCAACAACAACAACTGCCGCAAAGCAGTGAAGGAGGTCGACTGCAACACAAACTACCAAGCAGTGCATCGACAAGGGATCAGTAAAGCAGAGTAACGTGAGATCGTGAGTCTTAAGTACGAATTTTCCAATTGTATAAGGCAGAAAAGGGCACGCCATGGCTCAATTTGCTGACGCTCTCATACCCATCGCTGGTATAAGGATTAAGGAACCTAACTGTAGTTACTTATAAGTCTATTGTCATTAAGCATACGATAACTAATAAGTATGGAAGCTAAAACGATTTTGTCCCTGAAAGTGGAGGATTTACGGCAACACCTAAGAGCTTTAGTGTTAGATTCCACCGGTAGAAAAGCAGTGCTGCAGGATAGGCTGTTAGAGCATTACAATTTAGAAGAAAATGTTGAGGAAGGCGAAGAAGAGCAAGAGACGCACTCGGTTAAGTCTAGCGAATATCAAGAAGCGGAGACAGATGGTTTTAAGAGTGCATCAAGATTTACGCTCAAAGATGTTCAAGATAGTGTATCACATTTTTCAGGATCAGATCAGCCAGACATCAATCAGTGGCTATCGGAATTTGAAGATTGTGCTGCAACGGTAGGATGTGATAACTTACAGAAATACATTTCCGGGAAGCAGTTGTTGCAAGGAGCACAAAAATTGTTTGTAAGAGGTCTGACAGGTGTAAGAGGATGGGAACAATTGAAAGCAAAGCTGCGTGCAGAGCTCGGCAAAACAATGTGTGCAGCTGAAGTACATAAACAACTAAAAACAGAGTTAAGCTTGATAAAGAATCGTTATGTGAGTATTTGTATAGCCTGATTGAGATTGGGAAGCAAGTCAAATTAAATGAAACAAGTCTTTTATCATACTTCGTGGATAATGTTCCAGATAGTAAATTAAACAAGAGTAACCTGTACTGATGCCAAACACTTAACGAATTGAAAGCAGAGATAAAAATTTACGAAAATATCAAGGAAAGTACCAAGGGCGTCAGTACAAGAAAGTCAATCTCTCATATTAAGAAGAAGTGCTTAAAGTGCTTTAAATGCAACAAAACTGGTCACATTGCAAAGAATTGCAATCAGGAGAAGACAAACGAAATTAATGAGAAAGAAGGTGTATTGAAGTCTAAATCGAGTCAAGAGACCAAATCAATACGAATTTGTGCGTAAACGATGTATATATTGTCGCAATGACAGACTTTGGATGCGATTTGAGTTTGATGAGGGAAGATCTAATGAAGAAGTTAAAGGGAGTTCGTCTGAAAAAGGAGACAAAGAGCTTGCGAGGCATAGGGAATGAAGAGATTAAAACGATTGGACAGTTTGAGACACAGGTGACAGCAGGGGAGGCGTGCTTTAATGTAACTTTTAATGTAATCAAACAAAAAGACATTGAGTATTCAACCATCATTGAAAACGACGTTTTGAAGGAAGTAGATATTATGTTTAGTTCAGGCGGTGTACAGTTCAAGAAAAAAGAAGAATCGGAGATATTTGAAGGACTATGCGTAAGTGAGGTAATTGCTGATCCTAAAACATCAGATGGAGTGCACTTAAATCATCTTAGTAAGAGTTTAAGAGGTGAGGATGAATAGCTGATAAACAACTATAAAGCAAAGAAAGAAATTAAGTCGCCAGTAAAAATGAAAATTGTGCTTAAAGACGATTTTCCCATTTATCAGTCCCCACGTAGAATTTCATATGAAAATAAGATGATCATTGAAAAACAGGTCCAAGATTGGTTAGAGGAACAAATCATATCGCCTAGTTCTCCATACGCAGCACCAGTAGTTCTGGTATGTAAGAAAGATGGTTCAAAAAGTCCTTGTTGCGATTTCAGGAAAATTAATTTGAAAATTAGAAGAGACAATTTTCCAATGGTATTAATAGATGACGTCCTTGACAGATTGAAGGGAGCAAAGGTTTTTTCAGCGTTGGATCTCAGAAATGGTTACTTTCATGTGCCTCTCGAGCCAGATTCTAAGAAGTACACTGCGTTCGTAACTCATAATGGGCAGTATGAGTTTAGTTTTGTATCATTTGGAATATCAAACTCGACAGCAGTATTTTGTAGATATATTAACGCTGTTTTGAGAGATTTAGTGCAACAAAAGAAGATAATAGTCTACATGGACGATATAGTTATCCCAACAGTTGACGAAAAGGAATGATTAGCAGTTTTGAAGCAGTTTTGAAGCAGTTTTGAAGCAGTTTTTAACAGTCGCGAGTAAAGCAGAGTTGCGAATCAAGTAGGAAAAATCACAGCTTTTGCAAAAAAGAATTTAGTTTTTGGGGTTTGTTATAGAAAATGAGTCTATTTCTCCCTCAAAGGAAAAAATTGGGGTGTATTACACTTTCCAAGTCCAAAAACAAAGAAAGCGTTACAAAGATTCTTGGGTTTAACTTCGTACTTGCGCAGATTCATCAAAAACTACGCAACAGAGGCAAAACTTTTACCTGACATTCTAAGAAAGGAAAGCGAAAGAGCCGATAAGAAGTATATCAAGTTAAAGGATTCCGAGTTAGTAGCGTTCGAACATCTGAAATGTTTAATAGTTGAAGCTTCAGTTCTTAAGTTGAATGATCCAAAAGCTGTCACGGAGGTACACATAGATGCCAGTAAGCACGGATTTGGTGCCATTCTAATGCAGATGGATTCAGAAGATAGACAGTTCCATCCAGTAGAGTTTATGAGCCATAAAACTAGTCCAACCGAAGAGAAATACAGCGCGTATGAGTTGGAGGTACTGGCTATAATAAATGCCATCAAAAAGTGGAGAGTATACTTACTTGGAATCGAGTTCACGATAGTAACGGACTGTGACGCGTTTGCAATGACAGTAGGAAAAAAGGATGTGCCTGTAGGAGTAGCAAGATGGGCAATGTCTCTGGACGAATATAGGTACAAAGTCGAGCACCGATCGGGTAGTTTAATGAATCATGTAGATGCTTTAAGTCGAGTGTTATGCTGTCTGTAAGTCGAAGCATTAGGGTATCGTTTAAAGGAAGCGCAGGACAAAAATGAAAGGATCAGAGCCTTAAAGATACTGTTGGAATCTGAGAAAACCTATGAAGACTATTTAGTGTGAAATAATATTCTTTACAAAGACCCAAATAAAGAACTATTAGTAGTACCAGAATCAATGCAGGATGAAATAATCACTAGGCTCATCGAGAAGGACATTTTGAAAGCAAAAAAAACGAGAAAGTTGGTAGAAAGAAATTATTCTGTAAACAATATACAATCGAAGGTAGAGAAAATAGTTCGAGATTGTGTAGAATATTTGATTGCTGAAGCTAAACAAAGAAAGAAAGAAAGAGGGATTGTTATGCCCGATTGATAAAGCACAAGAACCGTTACGAACATATCACGTGGACCACGTAGGACCTCTAACAGAGACCAAAAAGATGTACAATCACATATTTGTCGTAGTTGATGGATTTCCGAAGTTTGTTTGGTTATATCCTACTAAATCTACTGGGACTGAAGAAGTTTTAGATAAACTCAAAAAGCAAGCGGCAATATTTGGAAATCCAAGAAGAATTGTAACAGATAGAGGTACAGCATTTACTTCGAGTTTATTTCGAGACTACTGTAAGGAAAAAGGAATACAGTTGTTGCACATTACTACAGGTATGCCAAGAGGTAACGGACAGGTGGAGAGTCCATAAATTCGTTTTTCCAATGCTAAACAAACTCTGCCAGGACAATTCGACCAAGGGGTATGCACATGTAGATCGGATACAGCAGATTATAAACAACACACCCCCTCGAAGTACGAAGTTCGCACTATTCTCAGTTCTAAGAGGCTTACAAATGAAAACAAAAGCTGACGAAATTAGAGAATTTTTACAAGAAATAGGCATTAACAGAAGAACGTGAAGAGATCAGCCGAAAGGCACAAGAAAACATTGAGAAAATCCAGCAAAAAAAATAGGTTAGGTTAGGTTAATCGGGCGGCCCTCGTGGGGCCAAGCATATGCCAGTATGGCCCTTAGTTGCCCGGGTTGTTCTGGGGGTGGACCTATGAATTATTGCTGCGGGTTTTGCAGTTCTTGAGGATCGAGGTGGCTTTGGCGAAGGCAAGTAGTTCGGCTTTCTCTTGGAGGCATCTTCCAGTGACGCCAGAGACGGAGCGAATAGATGTCGTACTCTTGACATTGTTAGAGCCGGACATTTGCAAAAGAGATGCTCCAGGGTTTCGATTGCCCCAAATTCATCGCACTTCCGGCAGTTGGCGTTTTCGGTGATGCTCAGCTTGACGGCATGCGTCGCGGTGAGGCAGTGACCTGTGAGGATTCCTACTAACAGTCTGCAATCTATCCGTGGAAGATGCAGTACGTAGTAACTGAGTTTATCTTTGCGCTTTTTGCACATGATTCTTGATATTTTACAGGTAGTGTAATTTCTCCACGACCTGCTTTTTGCTCTTTCGTTAGCCTGTCCCTCTAGCTCACTTTGGAGCGTTCTTAGGGATACCGGAACGTTTTCTGTTCTTTCACTTGCCAGTCCGACGCCTTCCTTTGCAAGTTCGTCCGCGGCTTCGTTACCATCAATGCCCTGGTGGCTAGGAATCCAGTTGATCCTCACTGACTTAGTCGTGCTCAGGATATCTAGTGCCTCCCTACTTGCCAGTACACTTTTGGAACTGACCGTTGACGATTGCATGGATCTTATCGCCGCTTGACTGTCTACGAACAAATTGACCGCCTCATATGGACGGTTTATGCTCTGCGCAAGCTCTGCCGCTTTACCGATGGCGAATACTTCTGCCTGGAATATGCACGGTAAATGCCGTGCATTCACGGCTAGCCGGGGTCACTGGTATCTGCCAGAACCCATTCTTAAGATCCAACGTGGAAATTAAGCGGGCATAGCGAAGCCGCTCCAGGATGTGGTAAATCCTCGGCAGAGGATAAGCGTCGGGGACTGAGTTATCATACAACTGCCTGTAGTCGACGCACATCCAGACATCTCCGTTCTTCTTAGCGGCGATGACGATCGGCGCGCTATGGGGGCTTCTGGAAGACTCGATCCGTCCGTCGCGGAGCAATTCGTCAATCTGATTATCGATGACGGCTCTCATGGCGGGATTCCTAGGGTGGTATCTCTGCTTGATTGGGCGGTCGCTCCGCATGACGATGCTATGTTCGGCAATATGAGAGACCGGTAAGAGTGTTGAACCGGGATAGCTCCTGTTCAAGAACCTGCCCGATCCATGGTTCTGGGTAGTTCTCGCCTGTGTCGTTGGGACGTGACTCCTCCCCTGGTCGTACTCGGCGTCTGCGATTCCGCACGCTGAGGTGCTGGTATTCTTCGGTGGTTCCGGGTCCTGAGAGCGAACTCTCCTTACTGCGCGGCGAAAGGGGTTTCGCCCAATACGCGCCCTTGCGGTACTCCCTCCTTTATCTCTTTGTTCGAGGAGGAGATATCGTCTTGAATGATCCGGTTAGAAAGCAGGGACCGTAAATTACGATTATCGCGAAAATTCTTAAGCTAAAAAATCAACAACTTAGAATTTAGTCAGAAAAAAAGGATAACATCGTATGAATCCTTGCTAGAAAATCTATCCATCTGTGAGTTGATTTTTATTTTTAGAAGTTTAACGATATTCCTTAATAATTATAATTGAAATTGTATTATATAATATAAATAAAAATAAATCATTCAGGT
>VNJS01009256.1:0-12816 GCA_008042575.1 Drosophila watanabei | reverse complement strand
TAGCAAATATGCGCCCGTGGATAAACAATAGACAAACTTAATGTTAAGAGATCAGGAGCTCTCCGGTCAGGATGGCCGATTGTAGCAAGCAGCCACACTAACGATAGTAGCAAACAGTCACACAACCTTATACGAAGACCTACTGATTGTACATATATTTACAAATACACTCTTAGTTATAAGAACACCATGTATACATTGAACTGTCTCTCGATAAAGATCGTGCTCAGGAACACCACTTTGTGTGTTCCATTCGCACCAATACACATATGTAATAGGCTAAGAAGAACTGAAACAATGGAATAAAGAACACTTCGTTTGTGACAAGAGAAGAGAACAGCCGCCCTTTTTTTATCGTCCCTACAATACCAATAATATATATTACCTTATAAATCTAATGTATTCTATGTCTTTAAAGATTTCATCGCTAAAAGCGAAGCACATTTGTATTTAAAATTAGTTAATTTATATATTGATAATTTAAAAGATATGAGAGGATATTGTATAGAAAAAAGACATTAATTACCATTTTAGAGTCCCACATACTCCGCAATTGAATGGTGTATCTGAAAGGATGATAAGATCCACTACAGAGAAAGCACGCACTTTAATTAGTGGTGAAAAATCGCAAGTCTTTTTGAGGTGCAGCTGTATTGACCTATTTAATTAATTAATGCATTAAATGAATGAAAGAAAATTTCTTTTGAAATGTGGCATAATAAAAAGCCAAGTCTCATTTTCTTGAGAATAAACGGTTCAACTGTATACATCCACAAGAAAATAAGAAAAAGAAAGTTTGATGAGAAATCGTGAAAGGGTATATTAGTTGGATATGAACCGAATTAATATATGATGTGGGATGGAATATCAGGAAGATATTCAGATAGATAGATTCAGTTGCTAGAGATGTTATTTTTGATGAAAATAACATGGTAAACTCAAGAGTTGAGTTTAGTGAAGAAATAATTGACTTTGATAATGGGATTATCGAGTATTTAGATGATGTTTTTAATAATATGAATCAAACTGATGGTCAATTGGAGACGGATAGTGTTCTTGATATAGTCACAATTGAAGTAGAAGGTGACGGTTCAGATGGAGATTCGGATGGAAGTCACAGAAAGATGGTAGCAGAAATTAAGAATGCCGATACAGTTTTATTTGGTGATATTGAATCAAATGATTCGGAGATAAATGACGAATTAATACGAAAAGGTGAACGGAAAAGAATAAGCCAAAATTGTCTTAGTGAGACATGTTTAATAATTGTGTAATGATTGCTCAATCTTCTTTAGATAATATACAAACTTCATTTGATAGAATAAAGAGTAGAGGTGAAAAATAAAGATAAATGGGAGAAGCAATAAATGAAGAGTAGATTAACACTTTCTAATTAACCCTTGGACACTTGTTCAAGTACCCGATAACAAAAACATAGTCGATTGTAAATGGGGTTTTACAATAAAAAGAAATGAATTTGGTAATCCGATTAAATACAAGGCCAGACTCATTTCTCGAAGATTTACACAAGAATACCTAATTGATTATAATGAAACTTTTGCACCGGTTGCAAGAATTTCGAGTTTTATACTGATTAAGTCCATTTTTATTCAGTATAATCTAATGGGTACATCATATGGATGTTTAAACAGCCTTTTTGAATGGTTATCTAAAAAAAAAAATGTACATGAAGGTGCCTGATGGTCTTCCAAACAAGAAAAATTAAGTATGTATATTAGATAAAGCAATATATGGTTTTAAACAAGCTGCAAGGTGTTGGTTCGATAAATTTGAACTAGTAATGATAAAAAATAAGTTTTGTAAATTCTGCAGTGGATCGTTGTATATATTTTCTTGATAAAGGAGATATTTTTACGAATATGTATGCTTTGTTAATTGTTGATGATTAAGTAATATCAACAAAAGATATAAAAACGATTGAAAAATTTCCGTTTTAATGAATAAGTTGCGAATGTCAGACTTTAATGAAATTAAATGTTTCTTACGCATAAAAGTAGATAGGATCCAAAGATCAAATAAACTTAAGTCAATCTTCATGTATAAAGGATACACTTTTAAAATGAAATATGGAAAACTGCAATTCAGTTAAATGCTCGCTCCCAATTAATCATATTGCCTTAAAATAAGATGAAAAATGCGATGCACCTTGTCGAAATCTAATTGAATGTTTGATGTACATTATGTTATGTATAAGACCAGATCTTAGTGAATCAATTAATCTTTTAAGTCGTTATTAGGAAAATTACAGTGTGGAGCTTTGGCAATGCTTTAAAAGAATTATAAAATATCATTTTATAAGGAAACCAATAGAAAAGAATCTAATTCAACTTGTATATAATCCACAGGTAAACAACTGGCGGATATGCTTACAAAACCGATACCAGTGCCACAGTTTTATGAATTACGAAAATAAACGAATTTGATGGGTTAATCAAAAAACGGAGAAATGGATCTCATAAACATGGACTGACTTTGACTGAATTAATCACATTTTTATTTTTGATTTGCTAAGAAATATTGTATAACGTACTTTTTAATTTCAAACTGGTTTGATTGAGGTTTTTCTGGGTTTTCCCACAATCCAAGCAACAAATGTTGGACCATATTATAATTTCCCAGAGCCGCTTCACTTCCATTTTGATTTTGTGAGAAAAAGACGTGGGTTATTGAAATACATTTAATCGAAAAGAGCAGTGCAACGAAAACAAAAAAATTGTAACGGCGCTTGTAGCGACTGCAAAACTTTTACTTTAAATTAGTTTTGCTAAAATACCAAACTAAGCTTAGTTAGAATTATTTCGAATAAAATGGGTTTAGTATTTTTCTTTATCCTTGACTTGAACCGATCAATCAGTATATTTGGGATTCAAATCACCTTTTCTGTGGTTGTTACCAGATCGGGCAGATTAAGGTAACAACGTACAATGAACTTCCGAGGGTTGCCAGATCGCACCCCTATCAGAGTTGCCATATCGAGAAGATACCGATAGGAGCTTTAAAAGGATGCCAGATCGTCCGGTCATCGGTAACTTTGACGTTTCTGACAGGTGATCCTGCCCTAGTTCCGGCAACCATTCTTTTTCATCAAGCCGGCAGCTGATACAAACGTAATTTTGTGTCGCTGAATAAAAGAAAAAGAAATAAAGCCTAAAAGTTGCGAAATATCGATCTGCCCGAGTGGTCATCCCGTTGATCAGTGCCTCGAGTGTTCTAAAAAAAGTGAGTGCGTTTGCGTGTGCAAGGGATTTTTCCAGATTTAACCTCTGAGTACCCTGCAGGTCGCAACTGTGAGTCCCGGCCGGTGTTGCCGAGGAATAAACGGCATTCATCGCCGCTCCTGCTGCCGCGAAAGTGACGCAGCATACCCATTTCTATCGCTCAGTGGCGATTCCAAAAGAAATTTGTGGGTTAATTGGCATAGAGGTTAGTTCTAACCTAAAATACGCCCAGGGCGAAAGGTTAATCATTTCTTTTATTTAGAGAGAGAGTGTGCCTCAGCGAAAGCTTCCCCATTGAAGGCTTAGAAACGGCACATTAAACTCCAAGGAGGAGGCCGAAGGCGTAGGAGCAGCAAAGCCACCTAACCTCTGCGGCCCAGCTAGAGTGCCCTAAGGAGCACCCCTCGATGGTGTTCCCTTGGGAGGGGCTCACGAGCCCGACTCAAGAAGGATTGACATTCCAACGCTGCTGCAACTGGCAACATGGACGTTCAGCAGCGTAACGACGGCGATTATTTGTACTAAAAGCTGCCCTGCGCGGAGCAAGTGTTATTTCGTGTGATTTTTGTGAATATTTGGCCTGCAAGCCTTGACCTGCCTTAACCTCGCTTTGTACACGTTGCCTTAGGCCAAGAGATCGAGTCGCACCTCATTTTAATCATTGTGTTCAGATATGACATAAATTTTGTGCAGCCTAAACTATCTTAAAAGAATCTGGAATTGATAATTGGATTAATTAAAACTATACGCAACTCAGAGATGTGTTTTGCCAAGAATTTAAGATGAATTAGTTGAATAATTTTCTAGTTTTAAAACTCGTTAGTAATTGATTTTGTGAATTAAGTTTAAAGAAAGAACGAGATCTCGGTGCAGACTAAAGAGTTGAATTATGGGCAAGGCAGAATCCTTATATTTAATCAACAGCATATTGTTGCCCAATCTTGTTTTCAGCTTTAACCACGGAGGAGATCGATCTTCATCGCTGGATTAACTGAGTGAGTCTAACACACAAGAGTATACCGTATTATGGAATATTTAAATTCGATTCTGTCCGAACTTATTTGCTACTATATTCTCTCCGAGTTTGTTTACCTCAAGAATGAATATTGTAAAGAATTTTTGAACTGGAAACAAAGATCAGCGAAGCTCAAAACTAAAAATCGTAAAACAAAACAAAATTTATTTGAATAAGCTTTCGTTTAGCCGATACGTTCAGTTTAAAACAATCAGTTTACGTTGAAGTCTTAATTAAGTCTAGATTTAAAGATAATTCCACTTTCTGGATTAATATTCTATAAGGCAACTATATTCTGCTATGTGTACTTACATTAACAATGAAAACAAATAGAAAACTAAATATTGAGATCATGAATAACTAAAACCCAAAACTTATGAAACTCTGCTGATGTACCCGCGATCGTAGGGTATCAAAGGGGTCACCGGAGACATGCTCCAAGGAAGGTGATCATAGGCTGGGAGGGCAAACATGCGACCACAACGACATCAGTGGCTTCGCTTTCGCTGACTTTCTCACAAACTTTTCTATTTCTCCTCTTCTTTCCTGAATTTATGTATTTCTCTTCCGGTTTCGTTAAATTCTCTCTCTCTTGTCGCTAGCTCGCTAAATTCTAGATTTAGTAATAATAAGGTGTAGTTGTGATAGGATCTGTGCAAGCAAGACCACCACCCCCAAAGCCGGCGAGCGAGAGCCGGCGAGCACCGCAATCACAGATTCCTTCGGATACCTAAACACATCTCCAATCGTTACACGCTACAAAATAAAGAAAACCTAATTTCTAACTATATACTAAAGTGCTTTTTATTGGATGGAGCTGGGACTCCCGATATTTTTGCAGATTAAAACTTGAGACCTCGAAATTCAAGCTGAGGTTTTAACATTGTTCTTGTGCATCATGATTACCGCTTATCTCTGCATCGCGTGGTTGTTGTTCTTGGCGTTGTGTTGTTGCACACGCCGAACAATCACACAAACTCATCACTTATCACCGCTACGATAAATGCTTTTATTTTTGCGCTCCTTGCTTTTCGTTTCGACTGTTTTCTTCGCCGCGGATTAATTAACATTATTTTAGTTAATTTGTGTGTTTATAATTTCTATAAATTATTTCAAAACATTATGACTACCTGCTGTGCTGCTAATTGTCCGAAAAGTCGCAAATTCACTTCGAAGTAGGTCTTTGTTGGCTGTTGCTCATGTTGCTTGCACCGACTTTGACCAGTACTTCGGGCGTATCGCTGATCGGATACGAGAACATAGTGGATTAGACTGGAAGTGCTCTAGCTGCTTACATATTAAATCAATATGAGGGTTTTAATGAGGCAAACTCACCTGGAGTTTCAGTCGCTGGCGGCGAAGGCGAAACATCACTTCAAATCATTACAACTGCTAAGTGACTCGGTAAACAAATCAAGGAGCAAGCTTGTTTCAGACCCAGCGAGCACGCCCCTTATGCAGTTCAGCTCTGAAAACACCGTGGCCGATGACGACGGCTGTGGATGCTGTATCGGCCCATAGATCTGTAGAGGCTCATTCCATCTTGCGTTCGGATCTAAAACCTGTCTTCGTCAACCAGCCATCCACGTCGCTTGCTGCTGCCTCCAACGACGTGATGCTGACTCCGGTCGCTCACCGTATCGTACCTCCGGCGTTCGTACCTCCGGCGACGGTTCCTCCGGTGATGCTAACTTCGGCGGTGACAGTCTAAGAGTGGTCTTTCCCCATCCCTGGACCATAACATTCTCCTATTTTCGGAGTTGTCCAACGGAAGCCGATGCCTTCAGATAGAGTAGCTTTAAAAAAGCAGATTGGTGTTTCCTCCCTTAGGCCTCGCGCACACTATAGCATGAAGATGAAGCTGACAGCTTATGTGAAGAGTGCCGTTACATGAAATAAGCTTGTTAGAGAGCTGACATTTTTTCACCTGCGCACACTATGAGCTGAAGCCAATGGTAGTCATTAGTATCATCAATCTGAATCAACTAAATAAGCTTCTGTCAGCTTGTAAAAATCAAACATGTTTGTTCGATCAAACAGAGCGGAGAGGAGCTGATGGCTGATAACAGCAGATCACCTCTCAGTGTGCGCACTTTCATAGAGAGTAGTGCGTTTGTTTCTGCAAGTTTATAAGCTTCTATTTAAGCTTCAGCCGTCAGCTTCATCTTCATGCTATAGTGTGCGCGAGGCCTTAATCCAGGTGCTTCCGAAAACGATGTTGAAAATTGAATGTTTCTGCTACCGAATTTACTGTTCAATCTTAAGCAAAGACGTGATATATCATCGTTTAAAACTGCACTTTCTGATGTGTTATTTAGTAGGATACTTGACACTTCTTTATGGCCTGAACATGGATGGCATTGTTCTTAAATTTATCTCCCTTAACTAGGCCTCCAAGAAACTAACTGATTCGTTTTCCCTTTACTATCAAAATGATCGTAGCTTACTAGGAAAACTAAGTAAACTACACGTTGACAATGTTATTGCCTTTATGGAAACGTGGCTTAACTCCTCCGTCATATACAGGCAACTATGTCTGTTGTCTATAGGCGTGACCGTCCGATGCGTATCGGCGACGGTGTTCTCATCGCGGTTAAGTTCGATTTTGCTTCTAATTTGGTTTTGATAACTTACATAGATAGCTCTATAGGAATTGTTCAACTTCGTATACAAGTTTATGACTATTTTGTTTGTTTCATGCTCGTATGTCCCACCCTAGTCCGACACAAATATTTACTTACAGCATGTATTATTAAATCAGAACATTCATTTTACTCTTGGTGTTATCGATCACTTTATCTATCTCGAAACCGTACGAAGGTTGGAGAGGCTTTGAGGAAGAGAAGAGAGAGGGAATGCAAACTTCAAGTTCAAGGGGAGGTGTTGAAATAGTGGACTTAAAACGTTGATTTGCTCGGCTTTAACAGTTTGATGGCCACTGAGAAAATGAAAAAATGGCTTAAACTGCGATTTGAATTAAATGTTTGAATTTATTTAAATTTTGTTCCGCCCGTTCGGAAACTCTTTTTTCCTTCATTTGCATTTTCATATCTGAAAAAGCTTTTGCTAATTTTAATTGTATTTACATTTTATTCTTTGTATTTACATCTTTATTCACACAAAGTTATATATTTTAATGCCTTTGTTTTTTCTCTACGATTAATTTATTTGGCCGCATGCTGTTAAATCGCCATATTTATATTTTTAGCCTGTACATTAGTTGTAAGAAATTTTATTTAGCATTTTAAAAATAAATTTTATAATGTGAAAATCCTTTTGTTTGCTTATGGCTATGGCAATCCTTCGTGATTGTCCGTTAGTAACTTAAGTGGCCATTTGAAAATGTTTTTCATTGTCATCGGAGAGAGACGGCCATGGGAGGGCGGGCAGCGAGTAACCTCAACGTCATCTGAGGGTCATCCGGAAGTTTGTGAATGATGTATGTTTGATTTTTCTGTGTGTGTTGTGATTATTTCCGCCCCACTTGTCGCTGCACGCAAAGGAATTTCGAATATTTAAAGGGTGAACAAAGGTTAAAGTATAGGAACAATATCACCACCCCCACGTAGCCAACAAGGAGCAGCTGAAGCGTGCGTTCTTCTTACTTTTGTTTCCCAGCAGAGTCTCGTTATTAAGTTAACAACTCGTATCTATACCCTCTATCTATTCTCTATTCTCTCCAATTGCATTTTTATGTCCACTATCAGTGAAAGTAATGTTTTCCAGAATTTTATATTTTATTTTTTTTTTTATTTAGAAAAAAGCAAGTTTTTGCCATTGTAAGCCGTATCCTTTTCTCTGACCGGGTAAGAAAGTTTTTTAATGATATGCTTCGACTCACATCAGGTGGGCAGAGGCCAGGATAGGTGTCATAAAATAATTTGAGTATTAACATCAAAGGACAATTCAACATGTAATAAAGAAAAAAGTTCATTATAGGCCGTACACATCTCACAAACAATGAGTTTGTGAAGGAACATCACTCTGTGGCTGGTCCGACGATCCTTCAACGAGGGCACGCACAGAAGACGCAGCCTGTCGTTATAGGAAGGGATGTAACGATGTGATTCCCAGTTAAGTCCCTGTAGAGCAAACAAAAGGAATTGTTTCTGAACTAATTCATTAAGGTCTTGAATTTTCGCACATTGAGGTGACCATACGCATAAACAATATTCCAGAATTGGGCGAACATGAGAGACTAAAAGGTGCTTAGTGGTATAGGGATCATCAAACTCTTTCGACCAGCGCTTTACGAAGGCAAAACCCCCTTTGGCTGACCCAACAATTATGACAATATGGTTAAGTTATGCTTAAACAAAACTCCAAAGTCAGTAACTGAATAGATGCGTGCAAGAGTTCTGTTCGATAAATAAGTGGCGATCCAATTAATCAACAAAACAGGAAAGCCCAAAAGAGTAAGTGTAGAAGGTTTGTTGAAGTAGACCGGTGTCTCATAAAGCCATGCTGCGAGGGGGACGTTAATGAGCTACATTGGTGTTAAAGCTTAGCAGTAACTAAAAGTTCCAGTAATTTGGGAATCGCACTAAACCATGCAATCCTGCAATCCTCTGTAGTTTCGATGTTGGATTTACTACCCTTTTTGTGAAGAGGAATTATGAAGGATTCCTTCCAACATTCAAAAAAAAATAAAAACTGAAGAGACAACTGATACAGCTTGGACAGTGGACTACATAGCGCACTAGCACAATTTCTCAAAACACAGCTTGGTACCAAATCTGGACCGGAAGAGAAGGAAGGTTTGAGTGTTTTGAGGTTCTGAAGAACATCATCATCACTGATCGTGGGCATGAAGATGCAATTGAAGTGCGGAAGAGGATATGGATACGATGATGTAGTATCGAAACTAATAGATGAGTACGATGATTGGAAAAAATTTAGCGAATAAGTTCGCGATATCAGGCTCGTTGGAAGCGGACTCAGTATTGAGATGAAGACAGGATGGAAAGATTTGAGATTTTCGTTTAGAATTGACAAACGCGTAAAATTACTTAGGGTTCGCCTGGAACTCGTTTCTACACCGGTTCAGGTAATTATTGTAGGACTCAGAATTATGTGTCAAAAAATTATAACGTGCTGTTAGGTATCTAGCACGGTCGACTTGCAACCCTGTTCTACTAAACTTTTTAAAAAGTCTAGACTTCACATTTTTCAAGTTGGAAAGTCGACGAGAAAACCAGGGAGGCTTATGCGAGACGTCAGAATATGAAAACGACGGAACAAATATGTCAAAGCCAGAGTATATAATGCCATTGCTATCTGTGTCAGTTATTGGAACCAATTCAGAAGCTAAATCAGACTCAAATGCGATAAGAACACCGCCGCCGCTTCGAAGTTGGCGATCACATCTATAGACGACGTAGTTTCTAGCAAATAATTCGCTATCAGAGACGGTCGAGTTGAGCCAAACACCAGCTAGTGGTGCCGGACTCCTTTGTGGAACTCCAAAAATACATATAGATTTTGGCCCAGTGCGGGTGATTGGCAGCGCAGAAATTATGACCGCCGCACAGTAGCGCCTTTTCTCATTTTAGGTTGCAAAAATCATAACTTTTGAAACAAATAGGATATTGAAATAATTTAAACGGCGACTGGCAGGCAATTGTTGTAAAATTTACATATGTATTGGATAATATGCCACGCCCACCCATTCGCCTTTTTATAGGGTATCAAAGTGGAAAAATAGATTTTTTTCTATGAAGACAATTTATAAAAAATATATTTTTCATTTAATTTTTTATCTTTATTTTTATGTATTTGCATAAATAAAAATATTTTGAATTAAAAAAAAAAAATATTTTAATTTTTTAAAAATATTTTTTGGCTGACCCTAAAAAAAAGTTTGTTGTGTTTTTTGTATTAGTATTATTAAAAAACTAATGAAAAGGAAAGATTTTTCTTTCAATACAAAAAAAACCATGAACAAATTCAAAATTTTAACCCTAATAAGCATTTTTGCGCTTAAGTAAGACCAAATTTTTTGGTATTTTTGTATATTTTACCCCTGAGTTGCTTTGGTTTATGCCGCTGCATTTCCGCAGACGCAGCGTGACGTAGCCGATGAAAGTTGATTTTGGTCCAGAAAATATCCACAAAAGTCGTAGTTATAGTGTACGCTGTGGCTTTCATCGGCTTCAGAAAATATAGACTACTTTAGCCAGAAAAAAGTGAAAAAATGGACACCTGGAAGGTAGCGATTTACCTGTGCAAGCCCAAACCCAAGTGCCGTTTTTTCAGCTTATTTTATAGGTAATGAATGCATCTATCGTTTAAAGATAAAAACATGACGATAGGTAATCTACATTTTGAGTAATGCTACCTTAAATTCGACCAATTTTCAATTTTTTCTCCTATGATGCCAAAATGGAAATATTTTTCAACTTTGAATGCTCATATCATCTACAAAAAAAATCCTAAAATTAATTTTATTGTAGATTCTTAATCCTTGTGAAATTCTCTGTCGATTAAGTATGGTTAAAATCGTTTTTGCGACATCGACTTTTTTTATTTTTGCAATGGCTTTTGTTCTAGAGGCGCTACTGTGCGCCGGAGGTACAACCTTCGGAGGAACTACCGCGGGAGCGATTACCACCGGAGGAGCCACTGGAGGAGCGTTTGAAGCCAAATGAATGTCGTTTTAGGCAGCAGCATTAGACGTGGATGCCTGGTCGATGTTTATAAGCTGCAGAGCCGGGGGCACGTCGAAATCAACCGGACCAGATCTGGTGGCTGATACTACTTCGTCATCAGAGCCGTCGTCCACAGCCACGGCGTTTTCGTTTGTTTCGAGGGGTGAACTGCATAAGAGGAGTGCTCGCTGGGTCTGAAATAGGCAAAAAGAATGATTGTCCTTGAATGGAGTTACTATTATATTATTAAGGCAAAATAAAAGTATCACAGTAAGAAACATTGAAGGTGCTGGTCATGGTGAGAATACACCACCGCGAAACTCCTCATTGTTGCCAAACACTAATGTTTATGCAGGACGACTTAAACATGCGTCGAATATATCGGGATCATATTAACAGCGTTATGGACTATAATAAATTTATGACAATATAACAACTCTGCTGGAAATAGAAGTTTTGTTGGCTTGGCTGTATAGGATGGGATGATCAATTCATTATACTCGAATAAAAAAAAAAAATTATAATAAAAATGTAATGATATAATGAAACAAAAGACAGCTTAGACTCAAGCATTATAATGATCACAACGTTCACAATTGATTTAAATGGAAACTCATTAGAACTCTAAAAGCCTTAATTGTTGAACGATTCAACAGGACTTTAAGAGAACTCATGTGGATAGAGTTTTCTTACAATGGAACCTATAAATGGATTGATATAAAAATGGCTCCGATTGAAGTGGACCCTGAGAATGCGTACAATAATATTAAAATGTTTATGAGTAGCAAACTGAAATTGGGTTACTATGTTCGAAATTTCTAAATATAAGGGAGTTATTGAGAAATGGTACACTCCTAATTGGAATGTTGAAATTTTTCAAATACATAAGGTCCAAAACACAAATCCAGTGACATACATATTAGAATCCCCTTAAGGGTGGAAATCCCCTTGAGGGTGGTTTTTTATAAAGAAGAGTTAAAAAAAAACTAGATTTCCCAATACCTACTTAGTTAAAAAGGTACTTAAAAGAGAGGGAAAAAGATCACTCGTACGTTGGTTAGGTTTCCCGAAATCCAATGACAGCTGGATAGATAACTCTGAAATTTTTTAAGTGAAATAAACTTTCAAGCTATTTTTTATTTGTTTTTGGTTTCTTTTGATTTTTTTTGTCGTTTTTATTAATATGTAAACTAAATTTAATTTACTGTATAATCTTAAAATATTTGTTAATAAATTATATCACAAAACTTAAGTCGAATGTTTTATTTAAAAATTGGTTTTAAATATTTACATATATATATATATATATATATATATATATATATATATATATATATATATATATATATATATATTTATATATATATGTAAAGACTGGTAACACTGGCCAGCTGCAGTCACACACTTGCAGTATGACCAGGTCTGCACAACAATAAAACGACATAAAACAGACAGCGAGAAAAGGAGAGGGCAGCGTTGAAGGAAGTTGGTCACATTGTCATCGTCGATCGTGAGAAGTTGCAGCCAAGAGAATATGAAGTCGTCGCGGTTCGCATTTAAATATCATTTTTCAATCATTGTAAACATAACTAAACCTATTCATTATAATAAATACTCTACATTTGGGGGCTCGCCGGTCCAATGAACTAAAAGTGATGTGCGAAAAAGAAGACAGTTGGTGACAAAAAAGAGAAAGACAGAAAAGCTGAAAGTTGCCGGAGCCAATTTAAATTCGTTAATATTTCCAAAAAGTAGTCAAGTTGAAAAGCCGGGAAATTATTAATAGATTTCTGTTGACCGGAGAAGTTGTGAAAGTTTTAAAACAAGAAGTCGCAAAAGAAGTTGAAAAGTTGAGTGCAGTTTCAGTGAATTTTTAAATTCTCGGAAAGGATCGCGTTAAAACGTAGACTGAAGA
>VNJS01009250.1:0-11590 GCA_008042575.1 Drosophila watanabei | reverse complement strand
CTGGCATGCAACTGCAAAACGCTTAACATCTTCTTTAAGTCGCTGTTTTATGTCACAGCCAACTGTCATTTGTACATTGAATTGCGGTCTCCTCGGCTGTATTCTCTGCTTTTTTTTACTTGTTTCCCTTCTCAACTGCCTTTTCGATTTGCATAAAATCACAGGAAGCACTTAGGATTAATAGCGAGCGGCCAAGTGTCGTCGTGGGTTAAACATGGCTGTATCGGAAATTGATTCAATTGGGGGCTTACCTTATTCTGATGCGCGGCTAAATTGTTGTAATCCATGTAAGTAATTCGCGTTTGTTATCCATTTACAGCGGGGTTAATCCAAAAAACATTGCACTGCAAGGAAGAAAAAGAAAGGTAAGAATGTAAAAATGTTGCTTCAAATGTTGCTGATTGAGGGAAATTATCGCCTGGCGCCATCTATGGGCAAGTGGCCGAAGCGCTTGTGTAAAATTTGAAGGGTATGGAATTTTATGGGGAAATTTTTGATTATTTTTGGAATATTTTGGTTTCTTTTATTTAATACAATTTGTAATATTTATTTAAAAATATAATATTTAAGGAAAAATAGTATTGAATTTTTGAATAATATAAATAATTTACAAAATTAAATACATNAAATTAAATTTATAAATTAAAAAGATTTTATCCTTATGTTCTTAGTAAGGATTACCCATTTTTAATTTATAAAATTTAATACCATTTTTTTTACCAATTTTTAATATATTTTCTTGTTCTTCGTTGGAACAATAAAAATGCTCATATTGCAATTTTAAAGTTGCCCTTTAAGGAAAACATTTCTTTAGAAATTAACAAGTATATTTCAACCTCTTAACAAAAGAGTACGACAGAATCTTCAGTTCATGAATAACTTATAATAAGGTAGGTACTAATAGTTTAAAAACTTAATTTTAATTGCACAATAAAATTAAAATTATATTTTTAACATAATATTGACATCAAACTGAATATCTACAAATTTAAAATAAGTAAATATCCTGAAATCCTAGTAAACCCACAAGATCTATCTCTCCCACAGTCATTATTTCGATTGCCAGCTTCTTTTGACCAAAAGTTCCTTCTGTCCCGCCGCCAACTTTTGACATTTTCCCACCTTTTAATGTCACCAAAGTCGGCTCGCATATGGAAGCTGGGAGAAGCAGGAACCAAAATCGAAACCAAAACCAAACACCGATCGGTGCAGCGGCCACAAAAAGAGTCGGAGTTCCAAAGGGTCCAAAGACCAAGTGGCAGAGACAGTCAGGTTCAGTTTCAGTTAAAGTTTAAGTTCAGGCTCGGATCGGAGCTGCTGTCATATCCTTTTGCGGTAAACGACTGAGAAAAAAAAGACAGAAGAGAGCTCTGGCAAGCCGGGGGGACGGGAGGTATATTTGAGCCAGCTTCTCATTCATTTGCGCCAAATGTCATTATTGTTGCTCGTTTGTTGCGGCCAGTGGCCGGGCCTGCCTCTTTTTGTGGCATCTTCGGGTCTTTTGTAAAACTCCCTCGTTAAACAGATTATTTTCACACCCGACTTCGGTCGCTGTGGCTGCCGACTGCTGCCAATTTGGTAAGTGAATTGAATGGAGGCTCGAAGGAGGCGACTCGAGTGCAGTTCACTCCTTGCAGGCGTTAATAATGCGATTTCAATGCAATGGCCAACACTGGCAAAAAGAATGGGTGAATTTGTGTGAATTTAAATTACAAATATTTGCCAGGAAATATAAATTTTGTTCAAATAAATCATGATAAAGACCATTTAAATTTAATGAAAGAATCAATACTTATAACTTTAAAAAAATATATATTATAGAGAAAGAGATTGTTCTTAAAAGCATTAAGTTAAATTCAGGACTCTTTAAGGATTACTCAGTGAAAATATTCATAGTAAAATAAGTTATTTTAGTATTTTAAACCATTTTAAACTTATTTTTTTTTTAGTGTCAGCCAAATTCAAAGACACTCAAAGTGCGAAATGTTTTTTGTTTATATTTTTTAGGGATTCCTTATGAAAGCGACAGAAGGAGTGACACATGTATGCACCTGGTTTAGAAGGTTGCGGTGCCAACAATGGGCAGGCTTCGATTTGGCTTCGAAACCGCTGATTGTTAATTGCACGAGGAAGCCAAAGGATTGTCTCGAGCCTCGAGAATTCAGTTTTACTTTGTGAGGTGCGATTTTGAGGTCGATGGTGGAGATTAGATTGAAAATGATGATTGCTCACTCTTATTCAGATTTTTGTGCATAAGAAGGGGTCTGGATTATAAGCTAGAATATTTATCAAATATTTTAAAGAGAATTTCAAGATTGATTTATATAGTTTTATCTAAAACGATAGCAAGTTATTTAATTAAGAAGTAAGCTTCCAGGAAATATATTTATTATTACAAAAGAGCCTTGGTTTCGAATCTCTTAAATATGATAGAGTACAAATATATCAATATTCTAGTATTTCTATCATTAAATTTTTCATTACTTTTTTCATTTCCTATAAAACTTTCTACTGACTTTAATTTTTGCCTTAAAATGTAACCATTTTCTAATTTCCAGTGACAGCTGGTCTCATTGATATCCTATTGGCTGCTCCCTCTGGCAATCAAAGTAATCATCGCCAAAGAAAGTGAACGCTCCTATTTTATAGATCGCGGGGATTCCCTTCCTCTTCCCCCTTCAGCAATCATTTCGCACTTCAGGCCCAAAGGTATTTCGCGCAAATTATTCGAAATTATTTTTTGCGGACACGCTCTGCCGCACGTAGCACTCGCGAAACAAAACAAAAAACTGAAGAAGAAGCGTGCAAACCCTTGGAATTCAAAAACAATTTATACAGCTCACAGGAGGCAGAGGGGGTCGAGGGGGCGGACCACCTAGGCGTAACTGTACCCAAATTCATATGCATAATTTTTGCGCTATTTGCGCTGTTTGTTTTGATCGCGAAAATATTTAAGCGCGATCGCTGCGTAATTGTTGAAAGTCAGACAAGGCAGGGCCAAGACTCGCAATGCTGTGGGGGTTTCTTTGTATTTATTTTTTATAGGGAGACACTAGTGACACGTGAATGACAGATCAGACAACCAGCTCACGCCCAACATCAGAAAACATCCATAAATATTTTTGTCATTTAGCTGCCGGGCAAGCGGCACTCGATGCGATTTATGGTTGAGAGTCGTAAAAAACCGTAAAGAGCCTTCCCCCAACACAGCCTTAGCATCGTAAAATTAAACAGCGAAAATAGTTTTTGGCCGCTTAAGTCGCCGTTTGTGATCGAAATATTTAATTAATTGGTCGAACCCCTCGATCAATCGATTCGATTCGTGGGTGGCCCGCCCAGCCCCGAATTGGAGTGCGTTCGTTTGATTTATGCAGACAACGCGGACACATTTAATGAGCGGCATTTGAATGCGCAGTCGCTGGTCTACAACAAAATCAAATTCTGCACTTGTCGCTAAAAATAATAGTCAGAGTTCGAGGCGCACAGGCGACAGGGAAGTGCAGGGCCTTTGAATAATATTCAAAGTCTAGTGTTGAGCGGGCGCCATCTGGCGGCTGTTGGCGGAACTAAGTGAAAGCAAGTTCGGAGAAAAGGATATTTTCATTTGGGTTGCTGTCTCCGCTAAAGGATACTCGGGTGAGTCCTTGTTTCGGAGTTGGGGGAGCTGTATTTTTTGAAGCTTTTGCTGTGAAAACTTTTATGAAGGGATTTTATCTCCGAAGTTGCTAGAGTTTCCAAAGCTTAGGACATTTTGTTACGAGGGAAAAACTTTTTGTGGAGTTTAAGGATACAAGGACTACGGAGAGATAATAGAAACATACATGGGAAATGAGCTTTTACATTTGTAAATGTAAAAGTAAATGTAAAAGTTCAAGAAATGTTTTATTTAATAAATTAATTTGAATAGAAAGGAAAATTTTCTTCATGATTTAAAGAGTTTATATATTAAAAGCAATAGGTAATAATAAAGTAATAATTAAATCAGTAATAATAAAATTATTTATGAAAAGATCTTAGTTTGTTCAGGATATTAATATCATAATAAATTGTTGTTTTTTTATATATCAAATAAAAAATAATTTTGTTGCCCTTTTGTCATTCCTCAACAACCCACGCCAAACTTATTAAAAAATAATAAATAAAAATGCCAAGAACCATCATAAAAATGCAAATCAAACAAGTTCACAAGTTAACCATCATCATCATGCAAGTCAACAGATTTCTGGCTAATAAAAAAATGAACAAACTGACAATATTCAAGTTGTACAAAGGCATGTAAATAATTTGTAGACAAAAGACGAACAGAACCATATGCAGACAAAGACCACACACAGCCAGCAAAAGCAAAAAAAAAAACATAAAAAACAAAATAAAGATATAAAAAATGGAAATAAAACGTGTGGCAATAAAAAGTGAAGTTCCTTTTAATTTTATGACAGAGCCGACACTTAATAAACAATAATCAACAACTCCAAAGGGGTTGATCTTGATCTCCAAGTGGAACTAACTCCTTGGCTTCCCTGCAATCACATTTTTTTTCTTTATTTCTCTTATGGTTATTATTAAGCCCAAACAACCAAGCATTTATATCATATTTTTGTGCTGTCGTTATTTTTTGCCAACGAGATTTGCATTTTGATGAATTGCAGGCGAAAGATGGAGAACCGAGCTGAAGTAAGTCATTTTTCGTGACACTATCTCTGGCCATGCCGGTGAGGAGATCGAGGGGGAAGCTCGTGTGCTTCTGGTCTCTTGTGTGACTTGAAATTTAAATTAACCTTTTGCTTTTTTTTCGATCTTCTTCAGCTGAGGGTAATTATTTTTTCATTTTGCACAAAAAAAACCGAGTTAGCTTTGGTTGAATGTGAGTTATTGTGCAAATTAAAATGAACGATGTGTCGGTAAGGTCGCCTTTTGTTGTCGTAGCGCCAACGATATGCTCCCCCCTGGGCAGACCCTGAACCTGAACCGCAAGTGCCATGTTTCTGGCGCTTTTTCTATATTTCTTTTTCGTTTTTTTTTTTTCCTTATTTTTTTTATCCATATCTTGTTTGGCTGTCTAGCGCATAGTACATGATGTGACTATGATTCGTGCTGTCCGCTCCGCGCCATGAATTTGCCCTGTCCATGGCGGTCGAGGCGATAAGAATCTCTCCCGTGTTCCCGCGCTCAGAGCGGTCCAGATGAAAAGCCCGCGGACTGGCGAAATATTGACTAAGTGTCCGGGGGCTTTGGAGAGAGAGAGAGAGGGGATGTCCAACCTGACAGCGGTAAGTGATTAACCTTTTACATGGCTTCGTCTCTGACTCCGACTACGTTCCTGATTCCATCTAAATTCATAAGACAAAAGCGGCAATTTTGTCTGTGTTTTGTTTATTTTTTTTTCGGGTTTTCTCGGTTAGTGACTCAGTTTAGATAGTGCCGTTATGCGATTGCGCTGGACTAGTTGCCATTTAATCGGAGGTCAAGCATCTTGATTTATTAATTGGCAAAGTGATTGACGGTCGTTTGCCAGAGGGCGGAAATTGAATTTTAGTTGACTTCCTTTTGGGTTTACTTTCGGTTTAATATCCTTGCAGAGATTGGTTAGGTTTTTAAATAATAAAAAGATACTCCTGATTCGAAAGAATTATTTTAATTAATACGTGAAAAAAACATACGACTCGAAGGACCCTACAATCTGATTTGTAATTTTAAGAAAATCAGTTTTCGCATTTATTAGAAGATACTCTTGATCTACAATATTTATTATATTTAATAAAAGGTTATTACGATCTTTTTAAATTTCTCACTGCTTGTCCGGCTCGAAGGACCAAAAGCACATTCCCAACAATCGTTTGTCAACTTTAAACAAAACAAATTTAACAATAAATCAAATTCCTTTGCTTAAACTTCTCTTTAAATCCCTAAAACCCTTAAATACTCTAAACTTCGACCATTAAATTTAAAGTTCCTTGCCTGAATTTAAATTTCACTTGCAGGTTGGGCTCGGAATTCATTTTTCCACCTACTCTCTCTCTCTCTCTCTCTTTCTGTGCTGCTCTCCTTCCCTTGGCCTCACTTCAATTTCCATTTTGGGAACCAATTGAGACTTGGAATTCGCCATAAATTGCATGTGCGACAACTGTTCCTCCTGTCTCTGTACGTGTGAGTATCTGTGTGTGTGTGTGTGTGGGAGTGCCCTGGTGTAGGTGCGATTGCGACTGTGCAACTCCTAGCTACAAGCTGAAAATGCTCCTCAATGAAGTCAGTTCATTTAAGTTCAACTTATGATGCGGCAGAAATTTGCAGACAATGTTGGAAATATTTCAAACTCAATTCCGAAAGGGCAACCCCTGAATGCCAAAGTGTGTGTGTGCCAGTGTCAGTGTGTCTGTGTGTATGTATGTATGTAGGTGTTTGTGCGGATGAAGCTGGAAAATATGCAAACTCGGTTTGAATTTTGAATGACCTTGGCATAGAGGAAATGGCAAAAAGCATTATTTAAACTTAACAAGGCGACAACTGGGGATAACCTCATCCACACATGCGAACTGTGGGTGGGAGAGGACTCTCAGCACAGGGTTGATGGTTTCGGCTGAGTAGCAATTTGTGCCGAACTCAATCAGAGCACACGGCAACCCATTAGTCCCCTCACTCCTCCGGGAATTTTCTCAGCCCCAAAAAAAGGGGCGGCGCGGCAGCCCACACAAGCGTACAGGCGAAGTCACAAAAATGAGGTCTTAAAATTTGGAGAAAAATGTAACTGAGAAAAGCACTCTATAAAAATTTTTACTGTAAAAATTAAAAAAAAAAGGATATAGAAGTTTGCAGAAAAATGTATCGAAGGAAAGCATTCTTTAATAATTAAAGAAAATACATTTTCTACTATAAAAATTTAAAATTTTATTAAAATCAAATATCAGGAAATTAAAAAAATTTTGCTTAAAAATAATGAGGTATTTTTATACTATTCTAACATCAAATTTTAAGTTTCCAAATTAAAATTGTCCAAATTACTTTAGTAATGAAAATGATACAAGATTTTTACTTCTCAATAAATTAAAACTGTGCTAAAATGTTGTTATTTAAAACTAAGTCCTTGTTTCTACGCACAGAAAATATATTTCCATGCTTTAGAGTTCCCCAAAAGTGATATAAGATTTATGATCTACCTAAAAACTTCTCTTAATTTACCCGATGCTGTAAATGGATATATATTTCCACACGTGTGTTGCATTGTCTCTGCGTGTATTTTGCTAATTTACTAGACAGAAATACGCCTTTAACCCACCTAGCTCATTTATTATATAAAACACAGCGGCCGAAGGGGAGTCAAAAGGCTGCTGGGGAGTGGCAGGAGACAAAGGACAGGGCGACAGGTTAACTGGCGAAGCAGCTGCTGAGCCCGATTGCAGTCCTTGGCAGAAGGAAGCCAAAATAGCCGCAGGACTCAACGCCGTCATCGTTGCGTTGTCCTCCTCCCTTTGGGCTTTGAACCCTTTTTGGCCCCAGTTCACTTCAACATACATATAAATATATGTATATATGTTTTTTTTTTGAGGGGTAGCAAAGAGGAAAAAATCGTGTTAATTTTGGAAGGCAGCGTGGCGTCGGAGATTTCGGTGTAACCATTTTATATGAGTTTTTAATTACAGAAATTAGTTGGCTTCCGCTTCATTCTACTTTTTCCCCTTCTGATTTTTGGGTTTCTGAAAAAAGGGGTTGAATGTATGATATATGGCCATAAAATATAAAACAAATCTTTTAATATTATTGGATTAATGAAAAAGGATGCTCTAAGCTGAAAAGCCTTTTACAAATTGTTGAAAAACACCATTAAACCAGTTAAAGACATTACAAAAATGTGTAAATCTTAAGAAAAAAAATCTAAAATAAACTTAAAAAATTCAAAAATACATATATTTATAACTACATTGTTGTATAATATAATTGTTTAAATAACTTCTTAAAGGCTTTCGTAAATATATAATTTTTAATATTTTCTAAACTCTTACATTTTATTCTCATTTTAAATAATTTCCCTAAAAGCTCACACTTCTTCCAAATAAGGTTTAAATCAACGCAAAAAATAATAATAAAATATTTAAATGCAATTAACAGGACACAGAGCCTGGTCAGCGAGTGCAGCGTCCTGAAAGGGAAAAAAGTTTTGTCAAATCAACATCCTTCCGCTTTCGCTGCGCACAAAATGAAAAATATCACATGAAATTAACCCTGCCGCGGGCAGGAAAGCCACTCCACCAACCCCCTGGCCCCGCCGAAAGGGGGGTGAGTGAAAAGCGGGCTGAGGGGTTGCAAAAGCGATGGCCGAGGCAGACAATGTGGCAACAAATTTGTATGTAAATGTATGCAAAAGTAATTAATCATAGTCGCACATGCACGCACACGCAAACACAGGGACACACGGGCACTGCGGACTTTACACAGACAGGCAAAGCCAAAAAGGACTCTCTCTCGCATGCACACAGATACGTATCCTTGTATGAAGGTATATGCATATGGAAATCCTGGCCGTTGGCTGAGGTGCAACTTGTTTAAAGGTTAACTTCATTTTTATGATATTATGACAGGACAGGGCGGGACTCTGGCTCAGATTTGGGCGCGTAGAATATCCTTTATGAACGGGGATGCGCATTTATGGGGTGAAATAAGCGGTTTAAGCGTGGAACTAACTCAGTTAACCAAAACGAATATAATTTGCAGAGAAAATGTAATAAATCAATGAAGGTGACGGTGTAAAAATAAGGCTACTTTTTAGGGGGGCAATTAAGGGATCTAAGCTTATATGTAGTTTATACATACTTTTAAAAATAAAGTGTTAATAAATTTAGATAAAAAAAATATGAATTTAGTTAAAGCATTTCTCAAAGTATATAATTTGTCCTAGAGCTAAGCTCTCTCTTCTTAAACGCTCAATATTTCATTTTGAAGCTGCATTACAATAAAGTCCTTTTTCTAGAAATCGAACCGAAATCCATAAAATATCAATGGTCATCCTTATATCCTTTGTTCTTTGAAATTTATCTACGTTCTTTGCTTATTATTTAGTGCAGAATCCTTCGAATCACTGAACCAAATGATTTACAAAAAAAGAAATAACCGCACTTAAAAATCGTTTAGCCCGTCCGGTTGGCGTTACTCCTTCCGGAGGGTCCTTTTCCCCCACTCCCCCCACTCAATATCCTTTCTGCAAAAAAGGGTCTCAAGTGGCTTTGTGTGCGATGGTGTGTCCGTGGGCGATATTGAAATTTGAGACCGCAGAGGTCGACAAATCCTTTGGCCCAACGCATGACAACATGTGGCGTTGCAGGAGCATCAGGAGCAGCCATTCGCCTCATCCTTGCTGTGTGTGAGTGTGTGTGTGTGTGTGTTCGAGGCGTCTGTGGGGTTGGTTATATAACGATAACGGCGGCGGCCATGATACCGCCGCTGCCTGATTTTGATGCTGCCGTCGCTTAGTGCTACCCAGCGATAGCGACCAGACAATGGCGGTGGTGGAAAATTCGAGCCAGCGACACATGTGCACCGTTTTCCAGGGGTGGAGTACGAACGGGTAGGCGGGGGGAGGGGGACATCTGGAGAGGGGCGTTGGCGTAGCTGCTGTGTTTTGGCCTCTTTCCCTGGGCCCCGTCTATTTCTTTTTCTTTTTTTTTTGCTGGCCATAAATCATCGCTGAGACGACACCGTGTTAAATTGGAACTTTTCCCATACTTGAATGGAATTGGGTGAAAATGTGAAATATATGCAGCTAAATACATATATATGTGCATATTGAAAATATAGTTGGAAATGAAATGCTTTAAGCGGTTCAAGATATATATTGCAAGCTGCTTAAGTTCATAAAATTAATAGGAAAGGATTTGGGGAAATGCTTGAGGAAATTCATCTCAAAGGTCTGTGAATTTTGCTAATTTTATAACGAAATGTAAAGGCATTATTTTGGTAATATTTCATCTTCAGTCTATCGGTGCAAAATAATTTTAAAACTGTTTTGGAAAGCTTGATATCAACATAATTCACAAACATTGTCAAAGAAAAATATGTATAGATATTTATTTTAATTTAAAAATGTCTTGAATTTATTTGTATATATTTTTTGGCCTTATCTGAATCATTCATATATTGAAGACTTTAATACTCCAACTCATAAATATCAGGTTTTAATTATTAAGCTCTATTTGACAAAGAAATTATATTTAAACCCAAAATATTAGACTTACAATCCCAAAGTTAGATTATTTGTAGTAAAAATTGTGTACCTTGATATTTATTCAATTCAAACCCAACACATGCCCCATAAACCTTTTTTATAAACTCTTATCCCCTTTATAATATTCAAATATTAAATCATTCTAAAATTATATCGAAATGAACATAATTTTCTTCTGCAATACAGAACAAGGTTCCTGAGATATTTTCACTATTTGCAGCGACCACAAGAGCGTACAATTTTCTGCATTTAATTTAAGCATGTGCGGAGCATGCAACATTGCCGCTCACATGCATGCAAATCCCCTGCCGCCCTCTCCGTTCCGCCCCTTCCCCCCAATGACCAACCAACGCTGGCTCCGCACAAGCCGAAAAAGCCATAATTTTCCAATTAAGCGAAAATGAGCGATTTATTTGCCATGAAATCAGTGAGAATCGCCGATAAAAATCTCTTCATTCTGTTGCACAGTTTCTCTGGCCAACGGCCATTCGTGGGGGTGTTGTACAGGGGGGGAGAGAGGTGGTGTGTGTGTGCCAAGTGGGCAGGACCATGTCAGCCTGTGGGTGGAGCAAGGGGGACCCACTGTCCCCGTGCAGTTGTTGCTGTGGCTTTTTTCGCTTTGGTTGCAGAAAGTGCAATGCGAAATGTTTGCCGCCGTTGCAATTATTTATTGTGCCCCGAGTTTAAGGGGAAACACTCGGATTTTCGGGGGAATTGTGGACGCTGAGGAACAGGGGCGTAGGGAAGAAGGGGACTTTTTGTTAAGAAGATATACAAATATAGGATTTTTGTCTCGATAAGGCTCGAAGGACCAAATGTTACGTTAAAACATTATAATTGTTTATTTCAGATGTTTTAAATTAAATATTTTATGACGAAACTAACACAAACTTTAATGAAGAAAGAACTAAAATCCCCATACTGATAAAGATATATGATTTTGGGCTCGATCTGGCTCGAAGTAGCAAATGTTTAGTTTAAACATTATAATTGTTTATTTAAATTTTTTATTTCATTACTAAACTAACACAAACTTAAATGAAGAAAGAACTGATTAAAATCCTTCTACTAATACGATTTTTGGGTTCAATCCGGCTCGAAGGACCAAAAGTTTAGTTTAAACATTATAATTCTTTATTTCAAAGGTTATTTAAACAAATATTTTAATACTAAACTAACTGAAACTTGAAAATAAAAAGAACTGATTAAAATCCCCCTATAAAATCACCTTCTTACGTCTCTGTGTTGTGGGTGGCAGTAGCAGCTGCTGTGGGTGGGATTGCATGGGTTCGAAATGTTGACGCTGTGGCTGCGTATGACGATGTGAATGTGGCTGTGGATGCGCCAGTGTCTGAGCCACTTAACCCCCAAAGGGGG